>JAVSBS010016980.1:0-16499 GCA_033124195.1 Coracias cyanogaster
AGTGGCACCGCCTGTGTATACAACATAGTTGTTGGAACCTTATGGAACAAAGCAACGTTACAGGATGCCTTTGTTAAGGCTTTTTGCTGGTTTGAAAAGGTAGATTTTTCTTTAGGGAGATTGTCCAGCAGTATTGGTTTCACATCTCTTCAGTGGAAGGTCTCTTTATTGATCCACATCAGACTGCGTGTTTCGTTTGGTTTGCATTCGTACTCAATACTGCCAAAACTGTTTCCCCATTGGCAATGATCCCGTTTGTGGTAGTTGTAGAATTTAACTTGCCAGACTGTTTCAAACACACCAATGTCGGTAAACTGCGAGGAAGAGGGAATATCAGTGTTAGTGAGCTGATAACTTTGGTTTTTTTCTCTCTTAATGAGAAACAACACTTATGAAACTGCGGAATGTAAACCAGCTGCTAGAATGGTTATTGTTCCTCAAGTCAAATCAAAGATCTGTAAAGCCTGCTCTAGCAGACATGAAGTCTTTTATGTTTAGGCATACAAAAAACATAGGATCAGATTCTCTGTGTACTGTCCTCCTGCAGTACATGGTAAAGGCAAGGGAGTAAAAATGTTCAGGTTTCTGTATGGATAAATGTTACTAACAGCAAGAATCAAAGCTATACTACTTAAGATGACACAGGAGTAGTTGGCCTGATGATCTCCAAGTGACTTGTAGATGCTTAGATCATGTAGCAGTGATACAGACCATCACTTCACCTTTATACCATCCATACTTAGAGGCTGCAGTTAGGCTTGGGAGGATTCCTTCTTTTGCTCTGTCTGAAATCTTTAACATCTCTGTATTTTGTAGCCTTGTGTTTGCAGTGTCTTGACTGAGACATGGTGTTATTAGACCACTTACTCCTTCCCTGGGATTCTGTTCTGCATTTTATAGTTAACTTAAGCAAAAGACATTCTGTGTGCTTTTCTGTAATTGCCAGTTGTACTGTGCTAGTGCAGCTTTTCACATGTGAGCAACTGAAGCTAGGAAGGATGTAATCAGTGTTTAGCAGTTAAATGTATAATACACTGAAGGAACGGTGAGACATTGGCTCTAAGTTGTATGATTGTGCTTGCAACTTTGAAGTAAATGAAACTATGGCTGTACTAAACTCTGTATTTTATTTTTTTAAGCCACTGCTAGACACACAACATAAGAAAAACCTTATGAGTGAGGCATTCAAGGATAGATTATGATTTCAAATGTAATGATGTAAAATTTGAGTTCCTGTACCTTGAGACATTGCAGAGAATCTGAAGTGTGGGTGTGAAGCCTCTATGTATTGCTGTTGGGCCAAGGAGTATGGCTTGCTGAGTGTTTGACGTTGTTAGGAGATATTAGTGGATTCAGCGCTACTGGACAGCTCTGTTCTTCAACATTTTTTCCTTTTAAATATTTCCATCACTCACTTTAATGACAGCTTCTTCACTTGACTGTTTTCCATTCCCATGATGTGCCTGGGAGCTGACGTCCAATCATCTGCCTGTTATCCCACTTGCAGAGTCAGCATGAAAGCCCTTTTACACAGTGACTCTTCCGAAGTTGCAAGCAGAGCCTTTTGCACCTAGTTTTCTCAGAAGGACATGCATTTTGGTGGTTTTTTTTTTTTTTTAAAAGATGTGGTTGGCAAGCTGCTCCTGTATAATGGACACTGCTTTAAACCTCCCCTCAGCGTGCTGTGGTAACTTATATTTAGCCTTGACAACAGCAGGAGTTGCTGTGTGCTGTTAGTGGAAGGTTTTTATTTGGCTCCAGTTTCAAGTGTCACCTTAAAGGAGTAGCTGAAATATTTCTGCTGCTTCCTTTGACAAAGAGAGAATCAGATGTGCAGGGTATTTTATCCCTCCCAGCAACTAAAACCTTAATTAAGGATTTTGGTTTTTATTAATCATTTTTGGTAGTAATCCTGATACGCTTATAATGCGAGATTGTAAAGGTTAAGCATGTTGGCCATTACTGTGTGCAATCCACAGAGAAATTGTCAGAGAGGCCTCAGCCACTTTCAGTGTGGAAACTGAGGAAGAAAAGGCATTTCAAATAGCATTTGTAGAAGGTGTTATGATACAAGAGCAGCATTTAATTTCATTAATGTATGGAGAATCTGAATTTCAACAAGACAAGAGGAAGAAAACAAATTCTGTCTTCCTCTAGTGACCCAGTTTGTTGAGCTACCCTGAGTAGTTTGATGGCTATGGATTTCCAGGAGAAGGAAAGAATTAATTGCAGAGCTTTTCTACTACCATGTGCCTCCCCCCAGCAGCCCAGTACTTAGCAGATGCAGGAGCTCTGTGGTGTAATGAGCGTTCTGCATCCTCACAGCTCCCCTGAATTCCCCTGGCTCTTGCAGCTGAATCCTGGCTCCTCCACTGGGCCTGCATACAGGCTTCCCCAGGGAGGAGGGATGGCCCTACTTTTTAGTCAGGTTTAGAGCTTATTTCCCTGTCTGCTGTTCTCTGTCATCCAGTGCTATAGGTGTGAACAGTTAGTTAATCACTCCTTGGAGTTTGCATACTAGGATGATTTGATGGCTGTTACTGGGAAGAGAGGTTGAGCTTCTTTATTCAATCTTAGTCTAATCTGACCAAGAATAAAATGAGACCCAAAGAGAGGTTTCTAACTTGGTTTACACCATTGTAACATGTAACTGCCCCATCCCTGGAGGTGTTCAAGACCAGGTTGGATGGGGCTTTGAGCAATCTGGTCTAGTGGGAGGTGCCCCTGCCTCCAGCACAGGGGTTGTAACTAGATGATCTTTAAGGTCCCTTCCAGCTCAAACCATTCTATGATTTGCTAGACAGTTTAGCAGTTTCTGGATAGTGCGCAAAATTGAGCATTTGGGTAAGATGCATTCTCAGATTCTGGAATTCAGAAACAGGATTGTTGTTTTACATGTATAAACTATGGCTGTAACAGGCCAGATGTCTACTAGCCACTTAAAGCAGGGGTGCAAAGAATTATTTGTTTAAAATTTTTAAGTAGATGGGAAATAAATTCTTATGGACCTTTATGGACCTTCTGTCTTTTAGGCATTAGATTGGCAGTACCAGACCAGTTTTGAACTGCAGGACTGACCTCACAATCTACTTCCACTGTGAGTTCAGATTTTATGCCTTAAATAGTGTCCTCATCTCCCATCAGGTTCCTGCCTGTTCTAGAGAAGGAAGTGGAGGCAGAAGTTCCTCATAGCTCAAGGAATTAGGAAAATTTAAAGCTGTTTGCAATAAGCCCAGTTCTGAAGATTCAGGAAGTAGGTATTTGAGTTTTCAGACTGGGGTATGTGAGGCTGGTTCCCTAAATCTGATATGGCTCTGTCTAGCTAAGCAGCTAAATGAGTTAAACATGTAAATCCCTGATGAGTTGCCTATATGTAATACTTAAAAGTATCAACTGTGGACCTCTAAGTCTGAAGAACCTATCTGTGAAGATAAGATCCTAAAAGGAGTTGAGGACCTGCTTAATGCTTGAAAATCCTATTAGCTTCATGGTTAATATCCCAGGATTTGATTTGTAAAAGCAACTGTTTGGACAAATACTGTGGCTACTCATTCGGATGCTGCAACAAACCATCTCAGAGCTCATATCTGAAAATCAGACCCTCCTTGAGTTTCTTGGAATGACCTCATTTGTGATTTGACTTGGTTTTCTCCATAAGGAAAGTTAAATTTCCAAGTTTTCAGAGTTCACATCAGTGCTACACTTCAGGGTAAAGGTGGAGATCAAAATTGCGATTCCTCAGTCAAAGCAACAGGGTGCTTTTGGAGCGCTGCCCTTTCACCTCCTGATATATGGACATGGTGAAATAAAACTGCAGTACTCAACAGTGGCATCCAGCAGCCCGCTGCTGCTGGTTGGGGAGTTGTACTGGCTCTTTCATTTTCCTGGGAGTTAAAAGGAGGCAGCTGTATAGAAGAGTGATTAATGTGGACAAATACTTCAGCATAGTCTTATTAAGCTAAGATTACAAAGTGGTAGCTGTTAATGTGATGTGGGTCTCCAAAATTAAGTTATGTATGCTGTAATTATTAGAATCTCCAAATGGAGATGTTACAGTTCTTATTCAGAAGGGGATTGCCACGCTAAATGATGATTCCAGAAAAATACAGTGAAGATAGAAGACAAAGTCTTGAGTGCAGTGAGAAAAAGCTGAAATCTGGTGGTTTGGCAAGGTCCTAAATTGGTCTAATTTAACCCTTAAGGGAGCTTTAGATGCAGACTGCTTCCTGCCCTGTTCCACCTTCTATTGGTACAGGAGGTATAGAATAAACAGCAGGAATCACTCCCAGCTGTAATTGTGGGGACAGAAAACAGCCTTTGAGGAGGGGGGTGTGTGTGTTTGTGTTTTCTCCTGCATGCTTTCAAGCTCTGGCAGGCCCTTGGGCATGCTGCAATGACAGGCAGAAGTAGTAGAGTAGAGAAGTAGTAGAGTAGTCACCCCTTGTGCTTGGGGTGTGCTTTGCTCCAAAAAACCTGGCAGTGCTAGCAGGCAAAAGAGGACGGGGTCCCTGTGTGCCAAGGGCTTGGAATTGGATTCCTAGCCAGGGAACTTGGTGGGAATTGCCTGAAGTCTGTAGTACGTCCTGCAGAAGAGGTGAGAGGTTCAGCTCCCATTTTTCTGCTGCAGCACCCCAAAGGGCTTTGCAGGTCTCTAGAACTCCCCCTATTACTTCCTGGCCCTTGCTGCTCTCTTGGCTTCTCCTTGGAAAGCAGGCCTTGTGTTTTCCAGCTACATTCTGACCAGCGGTCTTACTGATGCGAAGTGAAGAGGAGAGCAGGAAGCAGCTGTGAGCAGACTCTGCCCTGGAATATTTCACCTCCAGAGCTCCCTCTGGAAGTCAACCCCCTGCTGCCCTCCCTTGTCTTCCCATGGCAGGCTTTGAGAGCCACATACCTGCATGTTGACCTGGATGGGCTGTCTCTCTCCACTCTTGGTATGAGGCACCCCTTCTGTGTCATAGATCCCTGTGTAAGAGGCCACCTGTGCATCCCTCGATTTCTCTTCCAGTGGGACATTGACACCCCCGATCCCCATTGTCCTGCAAAGAGATGGGATCCAGCCTTTCAGCAGCCTCGCAGGTGGCCTCTTCCCTGACAGCTTGGAGCCAGCATCTGGGCTGGTGGCCTCTGTGCTGGGGGATGCTTCAGGGATTCTAGGAGACCTGCAGGTGCTGCTGACTCACTGGGGCTCCTGGAAAATGTCAGGGCTCAGCAGCCACCCGGGGCAGAAAGGAAAGGCGGGAGGGATCTGATCTCGAGTAGCTGGGGAGGGGTCAGTCGGATCTCTTCTGCAGGGCTCTTTCTCCACCCGCAGCCGGTTCTCCATCTGCATCTTCCCTGGTGCCGGTCTCGGGCTGGCCATGCTGCCGTGAGGCTTGGCCACGGTGCACGCCTGACGTGCAGCGCCGGAGAGGCCGCTTCCCGCTGCCTCCACGGCAAACCGCGGGGAAGGAGGGAGAAAAGGAGCTGGGAGAAAGCTCCGGGAGAGGGAAGGAAGCGCCTCCCAAACGCGGCCTCTCTCCCCAGCCAGCCGCGCACAGCGCTGGGAACAGCTGGCCAGGGACCTAGAAACGGGGCCACCCCAGCCAAAGGGCGGGGAGGGGAGAAATCGCGGAAACCCCGTGCTGTCAGCCTGCCAGGAAAAAATCTTAAACCTCTAAAAATAAAGCAGCGGGGAAGGGAGAGCCGAGGGAGCCGCCCCGGGCGGGGAGGCTTCACTTACGTGGCCTGGACGGTGCCGGGCCGAAGGGCCACCTCGATCTTGTACTTGGCCCCCGTCAGCAGCTTGATGGTGCGGTTCTGGCCGAATCGCTGCCCGTCCACCTTGAAATACACCGCCCCGTCGTTGGGCTGGATTTTGAGGGAGACGCTGATTTTCACGAGGCCCGGGATGTCGCCCATCGCTTGTCGCCGGGGAGGGGGCTGCGGACTCGGCGCTCGTCTCGCCCCCTCCGCGGAGGGCGGCTGGCCGGGAGAGGAGAGCGAGCCTGCGAGGAGAGGAAGAGGAGGAGGGAGGAGGAAGAGGAGGGGCTGCCGGGTCCCGGCCGGCCCAGCCCTTCCCAAAAGCAGCGGATGATATTGTTGGGTTTTTCCCTCCCCCTAATCGCGGCGCAGCATCTGGGCGGTGGACTCCCCCCCCCCCCCCACCCCAGTCTCCCGGGCTGGGAGGCATTTGCAGCTGCTCAGATCGTAGCCGGTTTCCAGGGAGTTAATCCGGCCCCGATTACCGCAGCCTTAATCCCGCCGTTTGTCCCGGAGGGAAGCGGGGCGGGCCCGGGCCGGGCCGTTCAGCACCACGGGCGCGGACAGCGGCGCGGGCGGGCCGGGCCCCTGCGGCGGCGGGCAGCGCTCGGGGGTTCGGCGGAGGGGAGCCCCCCGCCCAGGCCCCGCTCATCCCGCACCGCCGGAGCCTCCTCCCCAGGGCTGGCCGAGCCCTCCGCGCCGGGCGGAAGCGTCTGCGTAGCGGCACGCAGGGGCCGGCAGTGTCTGGAAGGAAGGGAGGCCGGAGAGCGAGGACGGGGGTTTGTGGCTCTTCTCCCTCTCCGTGCGGCAGAAGGTGTTTGTGGAGGCACCACGTGTAGGCTGA
Source organism: Coracias cyanogaster (assembly GCA_033124195.1). Classification (NCBI taxonomy): domain Eukaryota; kingdom Metazoa; phylum Chordata; class Aves; order Coraciiformes; family Coraciidae; genus Coracias; species Coracias cyanogaster. Next base: position 6,587 of record JAVSBS010016980.1, read on the forward strand.
GGGTCGGTTTCTTGCTCCCTGAAGTCAACAGTCAACATCAGTGTTTGGTTCAGGGTTTCTGTTGGGATTTTTTACAATTACTTTATTGCTATCTTATTTTAATAGAAGAAAATCCTACTGTACTGGCAGTATCAGACCAGAATATCATTTCTTGAAGTCTAATACCACTCTGCCAATGTCTGGTGCCATTTCTTTAAGGACAAAGATCTTTGAAACTGGAAGCTATACCTCAATTCAACTCTCCACAGGTCTCATTCCTGTCTGACAGAGATTGCTTTTAACCTAGGAGCAGGTTTGTGCATCCTTTCCGCTGTTTTGTATTTGTTCTTGTTTGCTCTTAAAAATGCAACATTCTTACGGCTGACACAGAGCTTGGGCCACAAATATATTTTTTGTTTGGCTGGACATTATGGGAGAGTTAATGATTTTGTCAGGAGAATTTCACAGCTCCATGTTGCACTGGACCTGACCTTTTCCTTGTTTTTCTAAAGCTGGGCTGTACACGTGGTGGTAAACTGCAGTATTGCTAAGCCAAACGAAGATACAGCATTACCCAGTTGCACTTCTTTGTGCATGCAAGTTAATTAGTGAATTAATTTTACTGTGAACAGTAAGCAAAGGAATACATTCTGTGAAAAGCTCTGAAAAAAAAATATTCAAAATGCTATTCTATTTGCCTTGATTTGGTATCCAGCTAAGAGTAAGTTTCAAAATGTGCCCAGCCAGCCAGATTTCCACAAAGATAAGGGCGGGGCATCATCCCTGCGCCTCAGAACTGCATATGTGATGAGTTTTGTAAGTAACATCCTACCTTCGGTAGCGGTCACTGGCAGCAGGGACTCCCCTATAGGGAAGTTGTTACACAATGCAGTCATTGCTGCTTTCACTGAACAGTCAAGGGTGAAACAAATGCTATTAAAAAAGCGCCCAACATTTCCCTATCGATGATGAGGTCGCGGCATCATCAACATTAACGTATGAGAAGAATCTTTTGGGTTTGGTGAGTCACCTAAGCCTTGTCCTAATCAAAGAGTCATTGCATCTAATCAAGTTGTAAGTTGCAAAAGCGACTCTTGGGGCCAACATGTTCATAAATCACACACTGAACTCCATTGGATCTTTGCTGACTTTAAAGTTCCTCAAAAGCAGTCCACCAGAAGTTAGGTAAAATGCATCCCTCCAACCATTGTCAAGGTCAACAGTGAATGGCTTTGAAAATATCTTGGAAGTTATCAGACAATCAAATGGTATGCACAGGTTTTCAGATGAGGAAGCAGCTGCTGTATAGAGACGTATCTCATAACAGTATGGCTCCACTAAAGAAGACCACGTGTTCATTTCTCCCTATCTTTTTTACTCATTGCCAGAGAATTCTCATGTTTTATTATATTCTCCTGAAACTGCTGCACTTTGTGGCTTGTTGAAAGTTTTGCTTGCAGCATTCCCAGTTGTGTAAATGTAATCCAGTACAAAATCACAGAGCCCTTACACACAGGGAATCTGATAGTATCACTTAAAGTGGCGCGTGAAGGATAATGGCCATTGCCAGGGATCAGTTTTACTCGCCTCATGGGCCAGACATATCATGTTGTAGTAAATCGTGTGTAGCAGAAAGCATTGATTGCAATTAGGTTCCCAAGTACATGAGAGGTCAGATCTATAACGACTGATTTTTTTCCCCCTATTCTTTCTGCCTGAATGATCCTCTTTCTCTGGACACAGCTCAGGCTGTGACGTTATTCCAGACCATTGTGGCCAGAAGTAGGAAACATGAGGGAGAACTAAAAAGATCATGTTATGGATTATGCATGTGTAGGCTGAGTGACTATTCTACTGTGTGAAAGTGAAACATGGTGAGAGAACATTTATGAAGAAGGAATTTTAAATGTAGGCATTGTCTTTTGTTTTATCAATCTGACAAATTTACATGTGTTAGTGCATTTACTTCTCTCATCCTCTAGATGCTCTGTATCAGTGTAGATCAAGAGGAGGGGGTTGCCTTTGCTGAGCCTTTCCGGGAGGTTAGTTTGGTTGCTGCCCACCTCAATGGCCCTGAGCAGCCTTACCTGGGGCCTCCACTCACACCTCTGCCTATAGGCCCTATTTCAGCTCAGGCCCTGGGCCTTCAGTCCCCTCCTGGGTTATGCTTAGGAGTGCTGCTCTCCCACTCTGCCACCCCTGGACATGTCCAGCCATGGATTCTGTTGATCTTGATCTACAGCCTGACTGCCTGGCTTGACCTCAGCACATCCCCATAGAGGTGCCTAGTGCTGTGGGCCTTCTTTGAGGTTGTGAGATGGGCCTTGGCTAGACACCCATGCTCTTTCAGTCTCCATGGGGATTTTCTATGGGTCCCAGCCCCCAGGCTGCTGCGCGGTTACCTGATATTAATTGCTTTATATTCTGTAGGGAGCAAAATACCTGCAGGAAGAAAGAGGCAGTGTGGTTTTGCCAGGAGCACGGAGCAAATGCACTGATGTTTACAAGATTCAAAGCTAAATAGATCATCATAGACTTAGGAAAAGGTCCCATTTCTTCTAAGCCACAGCAATAACTTATCTTCCAGGAACAGAGATAAACTTGTGTCCGTTCCTCCATTCTGTACACCTACATTTGAGGGGTGGGGGTTGGAATCTCTGATGTCTTTGTAAAGTGTGAAACTGGGTTGTTTTGGTTCTTTTTTTTTTCAGTCCTTCAAATCTACCTCTTGGTGCTCTGGCACTCGAGGGTTCCCAGGCTGTTGTCTGGAGTCAGCACGGTACATTGAGCTCGTTCCCTTCCCTTGGGGCAGGAGCGTTGCAGCACGCCTCTGTGCCCTGGGAAACCGCTTAGTGCTTTTGGAGGGAGTGGTGAGCTCCCTCAGGTGAGCTGCAGCCAGCATGCTCAGCTCTTCTCGTCTCTCTTTTTCTTCTGAGAACTAGGAAAGTCTTCTTGTGCTGCAGCTTCATTCTCCAAGACCTCTGTCTTGTGCCTGGGCCTTCCTGGTGTGGGCACATTGCCTGCGTGTATCACTGATGGGGAACTACTGTAGGGGGGAGGTGAGTACATCACAGACGAGGTTGGATGCATCCTCTGAAAAGTCAGAGCTAATGTGCAGATAAGCCATGGCCTATGCTTTGTGCTGATCTAATTTGTCTAGAAAACATTCTGGAGAAATCCACTTGGTCTCTCAACTGCATCCACTCTATGATCTTTCTATGCATGATACTATGTCAACTGGGCAAGCTTCTCAGTGTTACCATTTATGCAGGCCTTCCCACTTAGAGTTAACACACTAATCCTGCCGCACAGCTCAACGATAATTAAATATATCAAACGTGCTTTGAGGTCAGAATGGGATGAGTAATTTATGACAGCCAACCTATAGCATTTAGATTCCAAGGTGGCGTGGACAATACCTGCAATACTCTTTTCATGCTTGCCTCTCTTCAGTTCCTTTCTTAACGCAGTGCTAAACTGGGAAATGTTCTAGTTTGGGGTTTCTTTTCAAGAAATGGGTGCAAAGCCACAGTTTCTCATTTGCTAAAAATAGCCATATGTGTGATTCTGTATGGAGTGAATTGTGCTGAGACTTGCACCTGCCAGCTCTCTATGTAATACTGTAATTCTTTCCAGACCTCTTCCTCTGTGCAGAAGCGAGAAAGGGGTTTAGTGAATTATGTGCTGGACTCAGTCTATATCACTTTTGCAGACCAGTTGTGTATATTATTTTTCCTGTGTAGACAATCATTTTGAACATAGAGCATTTGATTTAATTTCCCACAGAAGTGCAGCTTGATTTGCTGGAGAGATGCGTATTTATGGAGAGCTCATGTGCTCTGTTACAGATGGAGTGGGCTTATGATATTCACAGTGCAGCAAATGTTTTTTAAGAACTGCTATGCAAGGGCTAGTAGAGAGAGCAGAGCAGCTTGTGTAATGAACGGAGAAACCGCCTGTCTTCTGTGCCGCTGACACGTTTATTTGCAAAGATGCCATTCCAATTTTAGGTGTAAACACCCATCAGTCTCTCAGCTAGATCCCTTGCTCAGATAAATGTGGTTGATCACTTTTTTTTTTTCTTTTTTAATGCTTGCAGGAGTGGAGCCTGAAGTAGCAGAAAACCCCCAGAATTTTCTGGGGCAAACCAGCAGCAAGATCTCCCCTACAAGAACAGATCACTCGCCAGTAAACTGAGCTAAGATATTCAGCTCTGTTGCAAGTTGTGCTGTTCTGACAAATGTTGCTAATCCAGCATCATGCACTTTTACCTGATTTGGACAGAAATGAGGAGAACAGGGTAAGTTATAGGAGCTTTTCACAATGCAGGTTACTTTCTCCTTCTGTCAGACAAAACTCTTGGATTGCCCTGACCCAGGTGCAGAACCTTGCACTTGTTGAACCTCATGAGGTTCACACGGGCCCACTTCTCAAGCTTGTCCAGATCCTTCTGGATGGCATCTCATCCCTCAGGCCTGTCAACTGCACCACTCAGCTTGGTGTCCTCTGCAAACTTGCTGAGGGTGCACTTGGTCCCATTGTCTATGTCATTGATGAAGATATTAAACGTCAGCGCTGTGTTGGGCACTGAAATGCTTATGCGCGGTGCTGCCCTCTAAATGGCTGTACAAAGAAGACATGCATCAGCAGTCCTGGCTGTCCCACACACCTGCATGGCCACTGCATGGTTAAAGACCATTTCCTTTACATGAATGATGTAGCTGATCAGCACATTTCTGCCCTGGGAGAAGATGAAGGGCTTATTGTGGTGATGTGAGAGAAATGAGACCAAGCCCAGGGTTAATAAAAGGATTGTTCCAAACACGTAAGGTAGAAGGGCAAAAGGAGTAGCTAAGCTTTGACGGTGAAATACAAACAATATAAAGAAGTGTTTATAAAAGTAGTTGCCTCCAGCTAATACTAGAAGGAGGTAGTTTTATACTTTGACACTGAGTTGCTTAAATAGCTAATGCTAAGTTCTGGAGTCATTGGCTTGGTGCCACTGTGTCTAGAATTGCATTTCATGCCTCCAGAGGCTTTTTATGCAGGTAAATGAGAAACTGAGCTTTTGCGAAACTGTGGAGTCAGCATCCCTTTCTGTTCGTGTTAAACCATTTTTCAGTATAAGGTCATACAGATGTTCTGTTGAAGCGGATCTGTCCCTGGACATTTTGTATCATCAATTTAGCAGGGCCCTGCCATCCTGACTCAGCACAAACACTGAACCAGCGGGAGCAGACGCAGGAAAACCTGTGGAAAGGCTGACTGCAGGGAGGAAAAGTCAGGCAGATTCTTTTGTCTTTGTTCCCTATAAGTCCTTCCAGCTGGGGAAGGGGTTTTCTTTCCTTGGGTCTGAGGGGCAGCAAGGTAGAGGCAGAAGGAAGACCTAACTGTGAGCCAGTCCTTGGTCTCTAATGCTTGCCCCAGGCTCCGTGGGATCATGGCCTCAAGGTAGCTAATAACAGGATAGTTTGGCTTCTAGCCGTACAGTGAAAGGCATTTATTTTGAGTTGTTGTTGTCTGTGACCTGTATTTTTGGGTCATCAAATCAGAGGGGGGGGGAAAAAAGAAGTGTACCTTTTCCCAAAGATGAAACCACTGGAATGAAAGAGAAGAGAAGGAAATAATTCACCTTCTTAAAGCAAAAGGAATTACTAACCAAAAAGAAAAAAGCATCATTTTAAAGCTTTTGGGAAATGGAGGGAGCCTTCATGCAAATACAACTCTGAAATTCTGTTAGATCATCTCAGCTCTGGAATGCCTCTTTGGTTCATCCCAGGCCCTGGTACTGGTAGGCAGATTCTTTACTGTAAATGTAACACGAAGCTTTTTGATTGCTTTTTAGTGATAATGTTTTCCTTTTAGCTCAATTTCTGAAGAGCATGAAGCTTTTCTTAGTTATGTTTAAGTTTGTGTCTCTCTCATAACTTCAGAATCTGTTGGCTCATGTCAAGTACGTTTGACAGCCAGAGAACTGGAAAGCATATATTGAATCTTTGATGTGCAAACTGCCTCATGGATGATTGGCTTGGCCAGCAACTAGGGCCTTTAATAGCAATCAGATCCTTGCAGGAGCATGATTTACATGAACAAAGGAACAAGGTACTGGAACTCGGTAGGTTCTAGAGAGAAAACCCGAACAACCTAATGGTACATAAAATCATCACCCAAAGGTGTGCTTTGCATGGAATGCACTGCAAAGCGTATAGCCCGATTGCTGGTACAGGCAGGTGCTCTGCCTGAAGATGAGACTGGAGGGGTCATTTAAGCAGCAGCTAGTGGAGAAAGGTCTGGAAAGGAAAATCTGAATTCAGATAGTGAAGAGAGAAACATTCAGCAGCTGGGGTAGTGAAGCACTAATACAGATAACCAAGGAAGGAGAGGAGTCTTGTATGTGGGAGAACCACTAAACAGGCATCAGTGAGGAATGACTAGAGAGAGTCTCTGAAGGTTCTTCTCACCTTCTGATCCAGTACCACAGGGCTTGTCACAGTGCTGCACGCTTAAGTAAAGGCTGAGATGGAGTCAAACGGAGAGCAGGGATTTCTGTCCACAGAAAAAGTCCCCGTCTGGGCATCTTTAACAAATGGTGGAGGTGATGGATGGCGTAACGCTGGGCTCAACCCTTATCTGTAGAAGTGATTTGGAGTCTTGTGCATGGGAGAATATTTTGCAGCAGCCTCCTCATCGCCTCCCATAGGCCACCACCCTTCATTCTGTATGGGGAAGAGGGATTGTGACTCTGGTATACATCAACTTTTAGAAGATTATGGTTTTGCCTTATCTGTTACCAAATATAGCCAAATGAGCTGGGCAGCAAGTAAAAGATGCATGTAGAAAGTGATGTTCTGTGGTGCTTTATGTAATTCACTGGTCTAATCCATTTACGCCTATTTCACAGCTAACCTTTTGAGAGGCCTCAGCATCAAACTCCCAAACCTGATGAAGTCTGATAAACACATTTCTTTTATCAGCAGAGGGCGCATCATCATTAGCCAAGTGAGGGCCCTCCTGCTCCGTGCCAGACTCACGTCCTCACCCACTGGGAGTCAGACTTCAAAGACAGGATGAAGAGACAGAACCAGTGAGGTGGAAACCCATCTCTGACATCCTTTTGGCACGCACCAAGCAGGAGCACCATATGCCACCCTATTTGCTGTTTTGCTAGAGTTCATGTGTTTGCAGAGTGAGCCTGATTCCTTGGGATTGGACACTAAAACATTTATTGAATTTCCCAGGACTCTGTCATCAAGGCTGGCCATATTTGATAAAGTTGAGCATTTTTTTGAGGCTCTTTGTTGCCTGTTCTGTCAGAGGCAAGCTATAAATACACATACGCTTCTGCGTTTCCCTATCTCTTACTCTGTAAGAGGAAATGGGCTTGTTTTCATGTGATTAGCAGGCAGAGGAACTAGCGTGACACAGCTGTACTGTAAGAACACCAGCCCACGGACTTTGCTGCCAGAGGAGCTTAACTGCCAGCACTGATAGACTCGAGAGCAGGATTGCCCAAGACATGGAGCGAGAACCCATGCGCATAAGGGAGGGCTACTTGGTTAAGAAGGTAAGTAGGCTGAAGTCTTGGACTGAAGTGGAGGAGGAAGCTAATTGTGAGCAGTTTGGGGAGGTGTAGGGAAATGTATTTTGGTTTCAGTTATTAAAAAAGGGATCATTTTTATTCCAAAAAGAAAAGGCAAATCAAGAGAATTCCTTGAGCAGTAAACCAGTGTGGTGTTAGTGATTATAGAAGTACTTGCCAGCGGTTACATCTTGTCAGAGTACTGCATAAAGCATTTTGCACATGTCAGATGTACCTTTGGATCAAAAGATTTGTGTTGTTATGAGGTCATTTAACATCCTTAGTGGAAGCTTGGCAAAACAGGTAACAGCTTGAACTGGCTACAACCTAATTGATTGCACTTAATGGTAGAGTTAGACACCAAGGAAGCACAGTGAGATGAAAGAGGTCAGATCACCTTGGCACAGAGACAGTGTGTGGGGTCACAGGCACTTCTCTCCTTTGGAAGGGCAGTCACTGCCCCAAAGCAACCTCTGCTTTGGAGTCTTTTGTGGCAGAGCCCATAGGATAAGGCCTTGACTTCCATTGAAATCCTTAGTGAGATCAGTCTGGCTTAAAGCAGCCTAACTGAACAGTGTCTGTCCTGCAGCAAGAGAGGAGCTCTCTCCTGCGGTGTCCCTGCTCGTTACAACAAGAACGTCACTCATTAGAACAGCTGGCTGGAGAGATCTTTAACCTGGAACTGAGGTCACTCCTCAGTCTTATTTCCACTGACACTGAAAGGAAGCTCACAGAGCGGCAGTGATGCTGTCATGAGGAAGGAGAGCGCTGAATTTGTGCCGTGCAGATTGCAGATTCCAGTGGCCTGATATGTAGAGCAAGTGGCTCATTCTCCATATTCCTCCATGACAGGGGAATGACTGGAAACTTAAGACACTGGGACACTCTCAAACTGTGTGCCTGTCAGGGAGAAGTTGTATATGAATGTGCCAATGCCAGTCCCTCATATTCTGGTGGGTGCTGGGTCTCCAAGAAGTGTCTCTGTGCAGGTACTGCAAAAGTTACTGCTGGGTGCTGTTGCAATGGCAACAGGGAAGTGGAAATGGTGCCCATTTCCTAGAATTGCCTTGTAGGTGGCTCTGTCTTTACAGAGGTGAGCTGCTGCTGGGGAGGAGCAGCAGTGTGCTAGAGGAAGGGCTGGAGAGCAAAAGGAGCAGAAGGTAACACATCAGACAGGTACCAGCTGTTCAATACATCAGTGAGGCTGCTGTGGATCCTACAACCAAAGCTTCCAGCAAGGATAAGCATGCTCCTGATTAACCTTACCTGCCGATTTTGTACTCTCCTCCTCTCCTTTATGCCTGTGAAGTGAAATCAAGGATTTGATCTCCCAGAGGAGTCATGTATGCAGCCACAGCTCTCTTTGCAGAGAGCAAAGGTCATTTATCACTGACTTTCTCCTCTTGATATGTACATCAGGCTGGGGAACAGTGCTGTGCTTGGGGGTCAGTGCTTCAGCTGGGACAGTGTGACCTCCAGTAAATGTGGGTTCAGACTTCACTGTTGATTTAGGTCAGCTTAAACCTCTGTTTGTATATTTTGGGGACCTCGTGTCATCTTCTGAGCGTAAGAAACAGCTACTTTTCTAATCTTAAAATGCTGCAGATGTTATAAAAAGCAGTTGTGCTACCAAAGGGAAGTTGTGTGTGGTTTTTAAAGAGAGAAATTATTTCAGAGAGCAAGTCAAGGGATACCCGTCTGTATCTGCAGTCTTTGGAGCGAGTGTGACAATTTGATTTTTAGTCCAGGAAAAACAAATCCAGCCTCCTCCTTTCTTGTCTCCCATGAGATGTGTTAGGTGAGAACAATGTAACCATGTTTGGGTTTGCTGATGGTGAGGATCTAGACTGCCAGCTAACACTGCTCTGTGGTGGCTTCCATTGGCAGAGCATGTCAGAGTCTGGTTTTCAGGAAGTACTGGGCTTGTCTGTTTATAAGCAGAAGTATTGTAACCTGTGGCAAACCCCTGAAGAAAAGGAAATTGCAGCAGTTCTTGTCTTGGTTCATAATTTTAATTGATAGTTTAGCAGAAAATAAACCAGTGGGTCAATTTAGGATCTCAAAAAAGCAGAAATTCTTATGGCTTATTTTAAAACAGCAACAAAAACCCGCAGTCAACCAATTTGTGGTACCCAGATGAGACTCTTTTTTGCACTTCCCTGTTTAGCTGGGTTTCCAGAGAGCCCACAGGTCAGCAAGTTTCTTTTGGAACGTAGCATTCATTTGTGGGGCAAGCTAGAGCACAGGAACTTCCACCTCAACATAAGGAGGAACTACCTTACTGTGAGGGTTATAGAGCACTGGAACGGGCTCCCCAGAGAGGTTGTGGAGTCTCCTTCTCTGGAGACTTTCAAG
>JAVSBS010016980.1:16599-50406 GCA_033124195.1 Coracias cyanogaster
TGTGGAGTCTCCTTCTCTGGAGACTTTCAAGACCTGTCTGGATGCGTTCCTGTGTAACCTGCCCTAGATTCTATGGTTCTGCTCTGTCAAGGGGGTTGGACTTGATCTCCAGAGGTCCCTTCCAACCCTTAACATTCTATTATTCTATGATTCTCCTCCCAGTGAGGGCTGCAGAAGCTGGAAGTTGGTCCTGCTCTTGATAAGATCTTGGCTGACAGTTTTACTTCCTCACCCTGCAATTGTGCATAAGGTCCGATTCAGAGTGCAAAAGGCCTTTCTTGGAAGGTAGGGCAGCAAAAAAGGATGTGACAGGCAAAGGGTTAATTTGGGGAATAAAAGTCCCAAGGCTCAGTGTGTTTCTGTCCCATTTGCTTCTGCAGAAATACAAAATGCAATGGTAACAGACTCTGCCCAGCTCAGCTTTAACAAATCAGAACAAGGGTTTGCACAGGACAGAAGTGGCTGCCTTGCTTCTGTCTGCAGCTTTAGCACTGCCCAGCTATGGATGGACTTGTAGGGTGGGTTGTGGATAAATCGAGGTCTCTGTAACAGAAAGAGGAAGGGAAACTAATTTTTTTTTTTTTTTAGTGTATCTAAATGTTCATCTGGCTGAGCAGTTAGTCACTTGGGTATCTGGGATTGTGGCTGCTTTTGAAACTGCTTGCAGGCAGGACCAGAGAGGTCATATAGACTGAGGGCAACTGTTTTAGTAGTTCGTCCTGGTTTGAAATCTAATGGTAATCCTGCTCAACCTTGAGAAACAGGGCATTCCTCTCTGAATTTCTGAGAGTTACGCTGTGTGTTTCACTGTATGTAGGATCCAGCTCTATTTTTATCTCTGTATTTCTTGTATTCAACAGCTGTGTTTCAGGAATAGGAAGCAAAAGCTTTAAAAGATGAAATGAAGCACCTCCGTTCCTTACCACAACAGCTGGAGATCTTCAGCCTCAGGCCCTTAAACTGTTGGTTACTTTTACAGTTTGTTCTTACATGTCTAGAAATCCTCTGAGATGTGTGCTTCCTGATCAGACAGCCAAGCCTCAATGACTAACTGTAGTATAGCATCAAGTCCTAAATAGAGCAATGCCCAAGTTAATAAGTCATCCTAATGTGCCAATTCACATCCAAAAATTTTAAGGGTTATTCATAATATTGCCACTATGTCATCTTGAAGACAGTGGTTGGGACTAACTAGTACTGAAAAGAAATACCTGCTGGGGCAGGCAGATTTTGGAAAAACTCGTGGCTGGGGTGACAACAAGGGGAAATTAATGCTGGTAAGAAGAATAACAATGTTTAACTGCATAGGAAAATGGGTGTGGCTGTGGTATGTTCCCCTTGAGACCTTAACTATAGTTATCTTAGCGTCAGTCAGACACTCCCTGGATGGTCCTATCTCAGTGGAAATCATATGATTATCGAACATAATATACACAGTCATTTATTGATGCAGGGCAGCATGTTTAATACCTGGAAGCCAATGTGGGTCGTGCTCTTAGAAGATGGAATTGAATTCTACAAGCGGAAAGCTGACAACAGCCCCAAAGGGATGATCCCACTAAAAGGAAGCTCTATTAGCAGCCCATGCCAAGATTTTGGCAAAAGAATGGTAAGTACATTTTATAACAATGATTGACAGTATGCTTTTACTCCTGGAGGGACTGAAGGGGCACAGGGGCGGTGGTTACAAACTCTTTACACTTATTGTAGTGGTGACTCTCGCTTGTCTTTGAAGGTCACAAGCAGGCTTGGGCTCATGTAGTATTTGAAAGGCGTGACTGCTCAGGAAAAATTCAGGTTATTTTAAGAGGAGCAGTTCCGAAAGTGATTCTATTTATTTATTTATTTAATATCTGAGTCTGTCAGAGAGCAGAGCTAAATTATGTTTTTGTGAGGACACTTAACAGCAGCTGGATGGCACAAGTCCTGTATTAAATATAAATCTAGCTGCCACAGAATAAAGGTGTGGGAAACTGTTTCATGAGCAGTGGAAGCATTTATTTTTTGACAAACAGCAATTACTGGCTTGCTCAGAGAGGATGGAGATAAATGCTGTGCCACAAATGCCCCAAGTAAAGCTGCAATTCCAAACCTTTTAATTAATTACCTGACCCCGCACACTTCACATTCATGCAATTTGTATTAATCGCACGCTGCATTCTCACTTGTAGGGCTTTTGCAAGTAAGAGTCACATCTACACTCAGAGCAAAAACTGAAACTGCTTTAGAGAAAGCTATTCAAATGTTGCCTACAAATTTGGGATCTCTGTAGCAAGTGCACAGACTGAGGTCTCAATTCCCAGTGAAATACACAGATCACCATGTTCACAAATTCAGAGGCTTATTTGACAGAAAATAAGATACAGGAAGAGAAATGTACAAACATACATATTTGTTAATAGAGCTCCTGTTGGTAAAACATGGATTTCTAGTATGAGCAAAAAATCCTATCTTTAGTCAGTTGTTATTTCACCAACTCAGTTTCATCGTATAGACATTATAGCCCCAGGAATTCCTCTTGACAAAGGGGTCCTTCAGAATCTGGAAGATGATCCAGTTATGATTTCAAGAAATTTGCCTCGAGGATGCCTGACAAAAGATAGAAGTCTCTGAGAGCATTAGAAAAAAAGAGAAGGAAGTGTGAGAGAGTGCACGAGAGAGCAAGCTTCACTTTCTCCACGAGTAAAGTGAGGAGAATTATACCTGTCCTTAGGTTCTGTGGAGGCAGGGTCCCTGGTGTCAGGTTTGGACCTACTGCGTTTCCTTTTTCCTTCCTTTCATCTTTTTTTTCTTCTACTTCTTCTTTTCTTCTCTCTCATTTTTTTTTCCTTCTTTGTGCAGACTCCATCATTATATTTGAAAAATAAAGTTGATTCTTATGGAGTCCTCTGAGACTTACATCTGTTAAGAAAAAGGGACTTTTAATTTAGAAGCTGTCTTTTAGGCAGTGGAATAAAAGAATGGGGTAGGGAATAAAGATCACTGTTAATCCTTTGCAGAGTCAAAGAAGTTGTAAGTGACTGCTTCTCCTGGGAACAAAATGTGTTAGAGGGCCATTACCTTGGAAATTCTACCCAGACCAGGATCACCAAGAGCTACCTGCTCTTCCTAGCTCTCTTTAGATACTGGGAGTTGTCCACAGAAGGAAGCTGTAGTATCATGCCCGTAAGGACAATTGCAATGATCATGCATTCCCACCCCGTGCCCATCATGGTTTTTTTGATCCCTGAGCTGGCAAGGGCAATTGTCCAACTGATTCAGAAGAGTTTGAGGTTGACTGCTGGTCAAGCCCATGTACTCTTCCTTACTGATAAGAGCTCCTGCCTGAACTATGCTGGGCATGGCTGGGCAAACCTCTGCAGCTGTGGGCCTGACCTTCTGCTGCAGCATGGCTGTGTCACCGCGTTGCCTGGGCACCATCTGGGAGCTCTTTCTGACAGCACCGGGCTTTACATCTTTTGCAAGCCATGAATAATAAAGGCGAAGCATAATTACATCTAGGGACTGGAGCGTGGGGCACGAACGTTAAATAACCAAATAAAGGAACAGAAATTAAGTCTATCTGCACACATTTAGTTCTAATTCTGCTGGTTTGAAACCATGTTCCTACATTATCAAATCGACAAGCCTCAGCACAACACTTCTTACTCTATAGATGAGGTATAATGCGTGGGAGAAGGGTACTGTGTTCAAGAGTATCACAGAGCTACATAATAATGGTAGAAATTAAGTTTTCTCACAAAATATTCCTTTACAAACAGTTTCAGGGGATGGTTTTCTTTTTAACTCCCACAGAGGCACTGGCATTACTGTTGGTCTATAGTAGTTGCTTGGAAATGTCAGTAACAGTAGCACCTTTAACAATAAGGAAAAGATAATTCACCAGCGTATGTGCATTCTACAAAACAAGCAGAGAGGTCTGAAGTATCTGAGGTCTGCTGAAGGCAGAGTGAGAGCGATCCTCACCTGCCCAAAGGGTTGCTTGAGGATGTACCAGTTTTTAGAAGAGGCACTGCTTCTGTATCAAAGGGTGATGATGTCTTTGAGGGTCGTTTCTTCAACTGCAATGAGTTTTACATTATGCTTTGTTTTACATTATGTTTCATTTTAATTGCTGGGGCCTTTTCTGAGGGAGAATAGAGAAAAAAGGGAGGATCTCAGACCTGGGGGTTGAGGCATTGAAAACACTTTTTTCATAAGTAAGATCTGATGCAGAGCTTGAAGTCAGTGGAAGCCATCCAAAAGACTTCAGCAGGCGTTGTAGGAACTCCTCCTTATTAAGTTGGTGAGATCGTTCTGCAGGTCCATCAACTAATAGCCCTGGAGATGTACTTTCTCTTAAGATTTGCACTGTTCAGTCAAAACTGCAACATGCTTATTCATATGAGCAACACCATCGCTGGGATTGTTATTACAGGTACTTGCTGCCCAATATGATTAAACCTAAATTTCTACTTGTATTCCTTGAAAATGTAGCGTCTGGATTTTTGTACCTTACATTTTGCAGCTTTAGTGTGGAATCCAATGCCTCTGCATTCCATCCTGCCTTCTCTTTCATTATGTGCCAAAACAATTCTTCCTCTTGTGGTTTGTGTACATTCACTTCATATACCCAGAAACAAAAGTATATTTTTAGGAGTTCTGTAGGGGTGAAAAGTGGGATAATTCTCATTAGGTCAGTTTTAAGTCGTCTCACTCACTTGGGCCCAGCTCGGAGCAAGGACTATTGAGCCATGAGCAGACTTTTATATTCATCTGGTTAGATCTCAGCTTTTTTAATCGGGTTGTGTATCTGGATCAGGGCCTTGCTTGAAACTTCAGAAGGCATCACCAACACACTTTTACTAAGTCACTTGCAAAGCCCAGGTGCTGAGGGGAAAGGAAGCAATCTTGGGTTTGTTAAACAGAGATATAGCTTGTTCAGAAGAGGCTCCAAGTGCACATTTTGAGTTTATTTCAAAATGCATTCACTTCTGTTTGCTGTCCTTCATCTGAATTTTGATCATTGCTTAATGTGATGTTAATTCTGCTGTATTTGTGCTTTCTCTGTTTTCCCCATCGCTTTCCTGTGGATAGCATTGTCCAGTGTGGTTGCTTATAGTCAGATTCGTTTGTCCTAACCTAAGCCATCTAAAATGTTGGTGTTAGTTCAGTCTAATGGTCTGATTTTCTCCAAAGCACAAACAGATAGGCATCATCAGAGCATATGGCCACTTGTAGGACTTGGCCACTTCTAGGACTGGAGAGTCAACCTCTTCACCGATTTCAGAGGAAGCCAGGATGTCTGGCTTAGTGGCCTAGCTTTCTAAAAGCTAAAGTTAAGAGAAAGCACTTGCCCAGTCTCCTCTATGTACTGGAAATGAAAACTCTTCTTTGCCGTTTCACTGTACTTTGCTTCTCAGCTCTTTGAGAATGCTGATTATTTTTTCCTTTGGTAAAAGCTTGCTTTAATGCTGTTGATACTTCACTCTGTTAAACTGTTGTGTTAGCATGACTCTTGGATATTGACATTTGCTGAGATCCATCGGTTTGCTTTTTACGTGCACTGTACATTGATTTCAGGATGTAACTCTTTACTGCATAATAGAAAAGGTGGGTGTTGCTGGATATATGAACCGTGTCAGATAAGAAATGGTTACTTTTCTGTCTGAAATGGATTTTTGGGGACCTTCTGCTTTCTAAGTTTGAAATCTGTCCTCCATGAAAGTCAGTGGGACTTCTGCGCAACTTCAGGGTGTCAGAATTTTTCCTATTGACAACCATCTGGAAGATGCATATTAGGGATGTTCAGAAATGTGCCATTTACAAACATGGGCTTCAGGAGACTCATTCAGTGTTTTGATTTTGTTGCTGTAGCTTCACCATTCTCTGTTCTTTGATGATACTTTTAACTTGCCCTCATAAAGCCTTGCTGTTTGCTTGCTGATTAGCCTGTCATTTTTAGATGCCTGCTGAGTCGGAACCTGTTGCATTTATTCTAAGATCACTACAGAACAAATTACAATTGCAGTTTTGGGGAACAATATTTTAGAGGAAGTGGAAACCCTCTTGACTGAGTAATCAGATCAGATTTTCCACCCAAAAGATCACTGGATAAAAATGCGATCAAACAGCGTGAACTTTGTGGGGTTTTTTTTTCAGTTTGGTCTCTTTTTTTTTTTCTGCTTAGAACTACCTTTAAAAGTTCTTTTCTTATTTTGGGGAAATATGGTCTTTCTATTCTTGTTAGTGTGCTTAGATAGGTAGCGGTGAAGGCCCTCCCAGGCCTTGCTAGGCTGCAAATGAGTTCAGCTGCTCTCCAACGTGCCTGTGACCTTTTCTCCCCTTGTGACTCAGTAGCTGAGCAATACGGTGCAGGTTTTTTTCCCCCCTCCTTCAGGCTGACCATATCTCCATAAGCATTAAGACAAACTTACACCCACTGTAAGCCTGCAGGGGCTGGGCGCTTCAGCCTTTCAGCTGTGTGGAACTTCCCAGCCAAAGTTAAAATCAGCAGCTCTCTCAGTGCCCTTCACCTTGGCTGGACTGATCGTGTAAGGATCACTCACAGAGAAATAGCAGGAGGAGTCAGTTACCTGCACTGCCTGTTCATCTTTTTCTTCAGACTGTTTTGTTTTGGTTTTAATTTAATTGTGGCTGTGAGGCACTCTCCTGTGTCCCTCAGGCACAGGTAGGCTGTATGTCGTGATGGTACTAGATTAATAGTGGCCAACCGGCTACATCAAAGTAACTTTAAAAAACCTGCACTATTTCTCATTCCAGTTTGTCTTCAAGCTCACTGCCACCAAGCAGCAGGAACACTTTTTTCAAGCTGCTTTCCTGGAGGAGAGAGATGCCTGGGTACGGGATATCAAGAAAGCAATTCATTGCCTTGATGGAGGCCAAAGGTTTGCCAGAAAATCCACGAGAAGGTCTATCAGACTGCCTGAAACGATCAACCTGAGGTTTGTTCTCATAGCTCTGCTCTACCATTTACTTACATCAGCAGACAGTGTGCCACATATACCACCTCAGTCTGGAAGAGCTATGAGCATGTCTGTCCGTCCTACCTCTGCTGTCACTCAGTGCTTTCTGCACGACTGACAGTTTCAGAGTGTACACTGTGGCAGAAATGAGCTAGCCATCAGGACTGGGAAGATCATTTTTAATACATCATCTTTGATAAAAGCATTTTGCTGATAAGGAGGTTTCTGAACACACTGCAGTGCAAAAGGAGACCCCAGCCAAAGTGTTTCTTCCAGGAGAGGCATTTTTATAGAATGTATAATTTATTGCAAAGTGTTTTGTGTGCTCTCCAGAGAAGTGCTGATGTTAGCCTAGTTTTTGGATGGTGGGGGGAGAGTGGTGCCTGCCAGAGAACTTGGAACTGGCAAAGGGAGAAGATGAGATAAAGGGCACATACAGGAAGCCATCTGTTTGTCAGTACTTTAAAAAATAAAGGACAGCTTACTTTTTTGCATCTGAGCGGTAAATACTAAGATTCAAATGAAGCTGCAGTGCTCCTTACAAGACAGTGAAACTGCACGGGACCAAAATCCAACTAAATCTGACTTCACAGCCTTCAGTGGAGGATCACCCTGACTAACGGGCCAAAAGATTTGGCCTGTGACATTTAATATTTGTCCTTCTTGTCATTCCGGCGCTCCAAGGAATTAGAGTTCTGAGCAAGTGAAAGGCGAGTGAGAGGAAGGAAGTCACACCAGGGTTCACTGAGGTTAATGAGGGCCTCTGAGAGCATGCAGGCTTTGGAGATGTCACAGTGACAGATTTTCTGCTCAGCCAAGGACCTTTGGGGGAGCATAACACAAAGCATTGAACTCCCCTGTTGGCACTGAGGCTGCGGCGCCCTGTGAAGGTGACTCAGCAGTGGGTGTTCCTCTGTTCACACTACAGTCATGACAAGTTGTTCCATTCTCAAAATAGAGGAGTGTGGTGAGCTGTTTGTGCACTCCCTGTTTTGCTCCTACAGCTCTGATAGTGACGTAGTGAGGCCTCCAGGCTTTGCAACATGGATTTTGCAGGAGATTAAGCCATGCTATAGCTCTGCAGAGAGCAATATGCCAGCAAAACATGAAGACCCTGTGAATGGCAATGATATTATTGTACAAACTGGCTACAACTTTTTGTTTGCTAACGGTTTCTGTGGGTTTTTTCTTTACTGCACAGTGCTTTGTACCTCTCAATGAAAGATCCTGAAAAGGGAATAAAAGAGTTGAAGCTGGAAAAGGATAAGAAAGTGTTCAATCACTGCTTTACGGGTAAGGAGCTCTTGTCTCTGTTTTTCATACAATAAAAGAAGCATGGGGCCAAGAGGCTAAAGCTAGACAAAATAGCTCTAACCTACAGAGCACCAAGGAGTTTGAGAATTAAAACTGGGAGATGTTTTCTTGACCAACACAAGATGTGCTCAAAGGGTGAAGCTTGAAAAAGTGTTCAGTTATGGCCATGGAGGAAGAAATTTAACCAGTGCTAGAAAGATTGAAATAGATCTTTGCAGAAAGTTACGTGAAACACTGAACTCCAGAAAAATGATGCGTTTATGAATTTGTTAATCAACAAACTGTATCACATTGTAATTCCTGTCCTGCTCCAAGTCTATGGGTGCTAGAGTTGAAAGTCACGCTGTTTGGATAGCACTGTCAGTAACACAGCAGCCTGGAAGACTGCCTTCTCCAGACTCGGCTGTCCTTTTTTCTTCCCTAGTCCCTGTCCCTGAGGCTTCCTAGCTCAGTCTTACATCCCTTCCCAGCTCTCTTCTCCCTCAGGAACACTGTACGGGAGTTGTACTGGCCCCTGCCATCAGTTGGATTGGCTGTAGCTCACTGGATGACCCAGGCACCTTTCCAGATTAGCTCTCTGCATTGTTCCTAAGAACATTTTTCAGGAGACTGGTGAATAAATAAAGCATGCTTGTTGCTTGGTTTGTGGCTGATATTTGTTCCTTTTTAACCAGGCACCTGTGTGATTGACTGGCTGGTGTCCAGCAACTCCATCCGAAATCGCAAAGAAGGTCTCATGCTTGCCTCCTCCCTCTTGAGTGAAGGCTACCTACAGCCTGCAGGAGATACGTCCAAGGCTGCTGCCGAGGGACTGTCAGACACCCCCTTCTTAGATCTCTGCGATGCCTACTATTATTTTGTGAGTGTTGTATTCTGGGGTTTCTTTTTTGTCCCAGACTTGCTTTCCTTGGACTTCTTGTTGAGGTTCCTCTTAAATCCTGGAGAAAAGATTGTACAGAAGGGGAGAGATTCATATTAACTGCCTTTCTCTACATGACACTCAGAATGAACTGGCTCACTGTAATATTTATAAGCAGGAATCTTTTTTTTCTGGCACTCTTCTAAGGGTGAACTGAGTGCTGAGATCAAGCTGGGTTCTTTTTTTAACTTAGGCTTTTGTTTGGTAATTTTAGCAGTAAGCAGAATTTAGCTATCACTTCCCCGATGATTCAGTGGAAGAGCAGAGAGTAATTCATTATCATGGGGCTTCTCAGAGTGGCACAAGCTACAAACCCATTTTTGCGCAGAGCCATCAAATCTGACACAGCATGTGCGCACACACAGACAGACCTTGCCGTGAGTAGAGAAGCAGAAGTTTTTAATATCTCCAAATAACCTCTGTCCTGAGTAGCTTATCCATATTCTGTTTATATTTACCACATACAACCACTGAACTTCAGCAAAATGAATCTCCTGTTACTTCATTTGTTTTCCTAGAACGTGTCCCTGTTAGGATGATTTTACTTGTGTAGCAGTGGAAGCACAGACACTGCTGGTGAAGGCAGCCTTGTGGCCATCACAGCTCCTGGCTACCTGGGACGCTTCTCCCAGCAGCCCAGGTGTGCTCTGCCTGCTTTCAGCTTGTTTCTAGTTTGATTCAATACTAATGTGGTCTGAGGAGGCCACAGTGGGTCAATGTCTGACTTGCTATCGTACAAGTAGGCGGCATAGACGTTTCCTCTAAGCCGTATGGATGGTTCCGACATTTACATCATTTGAGCAGTGCAAGGTTTCAGAAAGTACCATCACAATCTGTCTGTTGTGGAAGGGATCTGGTGCATGGATCCTGAGACAGCCTGTGCCAAGTGCACACATCACAGCTACAGAAAATTGCGCATTTCAAAAACTACGGGCAGTTCTTGTTGTTGGAGAAGACAGCCTAGCTGGAGTATTTCTTATTCCCAAATTCTAGAAGCCTGTGATGGATGGAGGAAGAGGAAGGATGTGTTGGGTGCAGGAATTGGCTATGCTGGTGTTGCTTCTTATGAACTGTGCATTTAAAAACCTGTGACATTGAGGCAGCCTGTCCATTGTGGAGGAAATGTGACACCAAGAATCACGGAGAATGGAGGCACTGGCATATACACAGATGCTCCAGCTCTCTTCTGATGCCCTGAGACCTAATGGTGTAATCCTGCCTCACACTGAAATGCTTCCATGGTGACTTGGAGAGCTCCTCAACTTCACTGGGAGATTTTTCCAGTAAAAGGGTTAGGTTTTTTGGGTGGCAAAAAACAGGGTGGAGACAAGCCGAAGTGAAGCCCGCTTTGTATATGTACAGAGATATGCAGCAGCTGTGTAACTTCTGAATTTTCTCTTGTGGTCATGCAGCCAGACAGTGGGTTTTTCTGCGAGGGAAATTCTAGTGATGATGATGTGGTCCTGAAAGAAGAATTCAGAGGCATAGTTGTCAAACAAGGATGTTTGCTGAAACAGGTCAGTATTGCATGTGTTTCATCCTGTCACTAGGCTGATGTTGCATGGATGCAAGATTACTCTTTTACACCTAAAAGCTTAGAGAAGAGAGAAACTAGCCTATGCCAGCTCCACGCTTGATAGGTTTCACCTCGGTCCCTCTTCCCCTTGCACAAAGAATGCTTACTGTAGCATGGCAGCAGGGCTTTTGCCCAACATTGGAAGGTTTTTTGTTGTCACTATGAAATTAAACAGTTTATAGTTTTAATTAGGAAAGAGTGCTAAAGCAGAAGATGTGATGAGTCGTTGGTACAATGCAGAACTGAACTCAGGTAAAAAGGAGTCCAATCCAGTGGCCCTCTGAATACACAGCTGGATTCCGTTGCCAATTTTCAGTTTTTCATCAAACCTGAGTAAAGGAGTTCTTTCAGTCACGAATGTTTGATCCTCTTCCATCTGTAAGTCAGAAGATAACAGTATACCTGCCTTTCCAGCAAAACTTTAAGCAATATGGTGAATGTCATGGTAAGAGATTTACTTTCTGAGGCCATTGCAAGCAGATAGTAGTGAACTGAAGGCAAGACCAGGATTCTTCAATTAAGAGAAGAGAATAATTCAGTTGCAAGGGACCAGCAATGATCATCTAGTCCAACTACCTGACCAGTTCAGGGCTGACCAAAGGTTGAAACATGTTATTAAGGGCATTTTCCAAATGCATGTTTAAAGACTGACAAGACATGAGGCATTGATTCCCTCTCTAGGAAGCCTGTTCCAGTGTTTGACCATGCTTTTGGTAAAAAAATTTTTTTGATATCGAGCCTGAACCTCCACTTTTTGGTGGTGCTCACTTGTATTTCTTTTGCTCTGATTACTCAAAAGCAATGGAAGAAATTAGATACACGTCTTTCTGCCAGCTTTTACCCTGTCACATTTACATCTGCCTCGTTAGTAAGAGCTTCCTTGCAAACAGTGTAGCTAATTGAGAAATTTAGTATTTTGAAATGCTGAGAGGAAGTGATTCAAGACAGCCTTCCACCAGTGTTAGTCTGGCCTTGGTCACCCTCAGTGAGCTGGGGTTCATTACTTGGAAGTGTCGCTGCTTCTGCTGAACATACTTTCAGCAGATGCAGATTTTCCCCCACCTGTCATTTCAGCTTTGAAAATAGGCAATGAGGCATCTACATCCATATTGGAAGGTGGTGTTACTTCTGCTTGAGCTTCCCAGCCACAAAACCTCTCCAGGGTGCTTCAGCCAGATAAGCCTTTTGGTGGTGGTCACAGTTGTCTTTGTGGAGAGAGAAGGACTTTCAAATCACTCTTGCCAATAGTTCAAGGTACCTTCCTGCAAGACATTTTGCAGCCATGTTTTCTGGCAAGCATTTAAGCCCAGTTCTCACAGACCTCATGTGAACATCTTAACTACCAGACTATGATACGTGTTTAGGGGAATCTCCCATGTTGAAGCTCTTCTGCTTTGTACAAATATAAAAGGAAAAAACAGTGTGACAGCCCAGTTGTGCAAAACAGCAGGTTGCAGAAAGACCAGGTTCAAGTCCTACTCCAGCAAATATTTCCTGTCTGAAATATCCAGCTTTTCCCTTCTCTGTTTGCCTGTTCTTCCATGTGTGGGTAAGCTGACTGTAAGCGCTTGCAGGCAAAGCAGTTCACAACATTCCTGCTTTTGAATTTTCCTAGGGACATCGGAGGAAGAACTGGAAAGTGAGAAAGTTTGTTTTGAGAGAGGACCCTGCATATCTTCACTACTATGATCCTGCTGGAGTAAGAGACATTTGGTTTATTTCCCTGCTTGTTTTAAGGCTAATGTCATGTAGAAGTATCTGAAAGGAGTATTTGCATGGGAATATGTGGCGGAGAAGACCAAGCAGGACAGTAGAGGCTGTTTGTGCTCACACAGCGTAGCCATCCGCTGGAAAAGCAGAGTGAAGGATGGCTTCTGGGACTGCCAAGGCAGGGTAGTAAGTGCCACCTAGACCTGGGAATAGGGAACACTGAACTGTGCTCTCACCTCTTATCTGATCAGTTAGAATAAATGTGTGCTCTCACATGATTAGAATTATCTAGGTCATAAATGCAAATGGACACAATACAGTCATTTTGCAGTTTATAACTGAGGTCTTTTCTCTGTCACGCTGAGACACAGTGTTCCATTTCTTGTGTAATTTTAACGGGTCAAACCCTGCCCTAAGAAAGGAGAGAGCATTGCCACAGGCAAAACCTGCTCCCCAAAAGCTGGCATTCGGGTAGATTCAGCCCCCAGGTTTTATTTCATCCTGCACTGCTGCAGGAGCAGTGCCACTGTGGGCTACAGGTGCTTCATGCTGTGCCTGTCACGCTTGGCAGAGGTAGCGTAGACACACTGGAGATTCAACACGGAGGAGTTTCTGACCTCCCTATTCCCACTTTGCCTTTCCCGCCCCTGGCATTCCCTCCCAAAGGGCTGAGATGTGTCAGCTTCTAGGGATTGCTGCTTTCAAATTTAGGCCCACAAAAATACATCTTCACGCATTCTTTGACTGTCACAGTCCTGAAGCACACAAGAGGCCAAATTGTAAATAAGGGTATAGCTGCTCCTGCTGCTTGGTAAGAATACTTCTAAAATCTACTCTTCTTCTGCCTAATCTTTTTTTCTATTCATTGTGACATCACAAGAAGAGTTATAATTGGCACAGGGCTTATATTCTTGTTGTACCTTTGTTCGGGACATACCAAATACTCTGCAGATCCTGAATTCCAAATCCCAAAAGAGATTTCCTATTGATTTGCTGGTCTTCCTTATACCGCACCCCTCACCTTCCACGTCACATGCAAAGTGAGGATCCCCTGGTTTCCTGCATGACATCTTATGTCAGCAAATGCTTTTGTTACCCTTCTGGAGTTGTAGCCAGATATTAGCATGTGAACAGTTTCAGAAGCGTCGAGTTTCATTTTGATTTCATGTCCTTGCCAGGGAGAAGAACCACTAGGAGCAATTCACTTGAGAGGCTCCGTGGTGACAGCAGTGGAAGATATGCCAGACTGTAAGGAACTCTATTGAATAAGCTGTGGTTTTGGTACATTTTTTCAATCTGCCTCAGATCACGAGCAGGTTTTATTCAAATGCAATCTACGTGCAATGATTCAGTAATTCTTCTAGTAACTAGTCTTTCTGTTGCTGTCTTATTTACTAGAGAATAATTACTAGGACACTGTGGTAGAGGTAGCAACAGAGAATCTTGTGTTTTGTGAGTTGTTTAGAGAAGCCTTGTCAAAAGGATGAATGACACCATCCCTACACTAGGATAAGTGGCCTTAGATGAAGTAAACTGAGTTTGCTCTTTTTACTTGATGAATTTGGGATGGAAGCTTTACTCCAGAAATGGTTATGCCAGCAAATTATTACTGTTCATGTTCTGTTCCATCCCAAAACTAGAATCTGGGGGCACAGCAACGGTTAAGTGTTGCTGCAGGGCACAAGAAACACTCATTCCATGCATTCTTCTCTTCACTGGAAAGGCAGACTGTCATACCCAGCTAGAATGTCTGCTGATGTCTCAGCACCTATGTAGGCTGTGCTGGCAGATATGAAAAGAACTGGAGATTCTGGATGTGACATGAATTTCAAACATCTTGTTTTTGTAGCTGGCAAGGCATGGGAGGGTTTGGGGAATGTGACTTGTCTGCAGGATTGCAGATCCTTCCATGACTGGAGATCAATTAACCAGAGACTCCTGAAGGTGAAATGTGCAGAATTCATGGGTTGTTTCTCCAAGAGAGAGACCTGTCTCATGGACCCAGTCTTGCAGTCTTTGTGAAGGCCTGGCCAGGCACAGAAGTGGAAAGGAAGGAAGTCCCCTTCCAGTGTGTAAAGGAAGAAACATTGTAAATCAAGACTTTATTCTCATGTAGCTGATTTCCTTATTTCTTCCCTGTAGCCAAGAAGTGTGATGTTGACAACATCCTCTTTGAAATCATCACAGCAAATGAAATCCACTATTACTTGCAAGCGGCCTCATCCGCAGAGCGTACAGAGTGGATCAGAGCAATTCAAGCAGTTTCTAGGACTGGAAAATGAAGATGATCTGGCAGCAAGAAGACAGACATCTGAAATTCATTATTCAAAACAGGGATTTTAGCATTTCATTGAGAGAAAACAATATCATCCGGAAAGGTGTCCTAAGGCTTGTGGGTAGGGGTGAGGGTGGGTAATAAATTTCAGTTCTATAGTGTGCACTAACAAACTAACCTATTTTCTCCTTGTTATGGTAATATTTTACTAAATATTTTACTAAATTATAGCATAGAAGATACCATATTAGTGTGTGCTTCTAGAGTAATCAGCCTACTTTGGGAAGGTTGTACCTTATGCCTTTTCCTGCTGCCACAGCTGATCATGAGAATTCACCATTAACAGAAGACAGAGTCACGTCACTGACTGTAGGTGAGTAACTCAACCAGTCACCTCCCATTCAGCCTGTGTGGTGGTTCAGGATCTTCAGATATTTCAAAGTCTTCCCAAGACAAACTTTACACTTTCTTCTTTACCAGCCAGTGATCTTTCTGCTGCCATGTTCACCTACAGAAGTAGGATTTCAGGAAAGAAATCAACTCGCTTGGAAACCTAATCCACTCCTTTATAACCTTTCAGTGCTAGGAAGGGAAGAATGCAGACAATGATGGAAACACCATGTGGAAAGCAAGTACAACTCAATAATGGCAGTATGAGTTTCAACGCAAGAAAGGTCTCTTCCCACAATATTTCACACATGAAGCAAGCTCAGTTCAACTTCTTTATCACCTGATTCTGACCTTTGATAAATTTCTTCACAAGAATCTGCTCTAGGGTAATTGTTTCCCTTCATTTAGGTCTCCAAAGCCCTTGCTAGGGTGTCATGTACTGCTGTGTTTGACCTGTATTTGAATGAAGAATCTTGCAGGAGAAGGAGTAGCATTCATGGGTCGATTACTTCACCTACTGATTGAAGTGATTTTGTTTAGTGTTTTCTTTTTTAATCTCCAGCAACACGCTCAGTCCTTGGTTCTGTGCCTTAGTAATGTAAGAGGAAAAACCTTATGCTTGCAGTAACTGAAATAAACATTATTTGACAGGGTCAGTTTACCTGATCAGTCCTTACATTGTTGTCTGACCATGTCAGATGTCTGATGATGCTTCTGAGTGCAAGTAAACTTTAAAACTCTTGTTCATAGATCTCATAAGGTGCCTTATCCTTAAGAATTCTTACTCAGATCTCTTCAGTCTAAAAGCTGAAGCTTCTCTTCAGTGCTGCTTAATTGTAGCTGTATCTGAGCTAATGAGCCTTAAGGTCCTTTGCCTTAGTATTGCTTATCACAAAGAAAACACAGCCCTGCGGGGATAGCAGGCTGACTGGATGTCTTAAATGGACATGGTGAAGCAGTCTGAGAAAATCAGCTTTGGGCAGGCATTTCCTGTATCTCATGCAAGCTGACAAGATCACTGAAGCCTGCTCTGTCCTCCTGAGGAAGGAAGACTCATGGCAAAAAGATACTCTCTTTGCTCAGCCTGCTTTCTTGATAATTACTTGGTGGTTGCTGTTATTTTTGCTTTCAGAGCTCACTAACCCAAAAATACCCCGTGGCACAGGAAAAGAAAAAAACCACCAAACCCACACAGCCAGACAGCCGAAACTTGCTCAGCTTAGGAAAGGAGGGATGCAGCTGCCAATTTTGAATAAAACTAAAGTTTTACCAGTCTTTGACCTTGTAATTTTTCCATGCACCCAGTCCAGGGTACAGTGAATGGGATTTTCTCTGGTAGGTGATGCTAGTCAGTGTGTTAGTGTAAGAGCTCTGGTATTTGTACCAGGTTATATCAATAGGATGTCTAACCTCATAGATAGGTCTTTGGAGATAGATCACAAGGAGTTGTAGGTGTCTCCGTTTCTTGGCAGAAACTGGAAGGTTGGAAGTGTTATGTCTGATGCCACCCTACCTACATTTCCTGCTATCTAAATGCTTTCAGTTGCCTGAGGCTGGTACTGGGAGTGACTCCAAACTGTTCTTCCTTTTAGTTGGGTTGTCCTGCGTTTCTTAACATCGATATTAAGCTCTCCACTCCAGGTGAATGTGTTCTAGTCCATTTCTAGACAAGGCCTGACAAGAAAAACAACACATTTCACAGACCTTTCTCTCCGATAAGCTCTTCCCAAGGGGTGAACTGGGGACTAGGGTTATTATTGGGCTAGATTTCAAAGGCATTTGATTTCCTAACTCATGGAAGTGCTCTGAAAATCAAAGTAGGTACCTGAATGCCAATAGCAGTCTGATCTTAGGAGTTGTGCATGAGATGATGACAATTGTCATCCACCCTTGGACTGAGTCAGAAAAGTCGCTAAGGAGAGAGCTATTGGAGTGGAGACAAGTTGTCTGCATATGAGGAAAAAATGAAGGTTAGTTTAACGTCATTACAATTTCTAGAGACCCTAAATAGACCTTGTGCAAGGGAATTCAGTATTAAAAAGCAACTAGAAGTCTGTCATGGATTATGTCATGATTATGATGGCAGGTATTCAGAAAGCATAGAAGGGAAGAGGCATGTATCCTGGATCCTAGCACAAGAGGAAAGAGAGAGGGCTAGTACAAGGAACTACCAATTGAAAGAGGAAAACAGAAGCGCAGACTTTCATATGCTGTACTTCCTCTATCTGTTTTCACCCTCCAACTATTTAAATCACACTTCTATACACTCAGCAATTACTATATCAGCATCAGTTCCCTTTTTGCTTACAACATTAATTAGTCTTTTCTTCACAGGCTAAAGGACAGCAGAATAAACTGTGGTGGATAAGGACTATATTTATAATCTTCAATTACTGTAAGACTTGTATGATACAATCTACTATAGCTTGAGAAGTGGGCCCATATGAACCTCATGAAGTTCAATAAGGCCAAGTACAAGGTCCTGTACTTGGGTCAGGGCAATCCCTGCTATCAGTGGAGGCTGGCGGATGAAGGGATTGAGAGCAGCCCTGCGGTGAAGGACTTGGGGGTGCTGGTGGATGTAAAGCTGGATGTGAGTCAGTGATGTGAGCTCACAGCCCAGAAGGCTAATTGGTATCCTGGGCTGCATCAAAAGAAGCGCGGCCAGCAGGTTCAGGGAGGTGATTCTACTGTTTCACTCTGTTCTGGTGAGACCTCACCTGGTGTCCTGCATCCAGCTCTGGAGTCTTCAGCACGGGAAAGACATGGACCTGTTGGGGAGAGGCCAGAGGAGGAGCACAAAAATTATCAGAGGGCTGGAAGTCCTCTCCTGTGAGGACAGCCTGAGAGAGTTGGGGTTGTTCAGCCTGGAGAAGAGAAGGCTCCAGGGAGACCTTCTTGCAGCTTTTCAGTACTTAAAGGGGACTTGTAAGAAAGAGGGGACAATCTTTTTAACAGGGCCTGTTGCAACAGGACAAAGGGTGATGGTTTTAAACCAAAAGAGAGTAGTTTCAGACTACATACGAGGAAGACATTTTTTACAATGAGGGTGGTGGAACACTGGAACAGGTTGCCCAGGGAAACATCCCTGGCAGCATTCAAAGTCAGGAGGGATGGGCTCTGAGCAACCTGATCTAATTATAGATGTCCCTGCTCACTGCAGGGACTAGATGACCTTTAATGGTCCCTTCCCACCCAAACCATTCTATGATTCTATAAAGATCCTCTTAGGTTCACGTTTGACTTGCCACATCTTACACTGAGCAGTTTTCCCTCCCCTGCCACACTGACTGCGCACTTCCTACCATCAAGTTTTCAGGAGCATTTATTAACCATGCAGCCCTAAAAATACCCATATAAACATGGAACTCCTTCTTCCATGGTTTAAAAGAGAACAGGACAAAACATGCACACATAGGCTGTAAAAAAATAACATCCCTGAGGCCTGCAACAGCCTAACAAGCTTTCAGCCACAGGTGTTACTTCTTGTAATCCAATAAACACCTCATATGGAGGTAGTTATGTCTTAATGTGTCTCCACCAGCGCTTTCCAAGAGCTGTTCACTTTTGCTACACTGCAGCTTTCTTCTGAAGGGTGAGGTTAGTATTATTTTGTTTCTAAATGTTGTTCTTTTGGTGCTGTTCTTTGCAGTATGCTGTATTTGCTTTTGATTTGAAAGAGAAGCTAATAGAAAGTGTTAAAGGTCTACTGAAAATGTGTTTTTAGTAATAGAATGGCTTATTGAGAGGAATCTTTAATCGAAGTTTGTTCATAAAGAGGAAGAAGCTAATTAAGGCCTCTGAGGTATGATCTAGTATGTACTGTAAAATCCCTCTTTTAGACAATTTTTAAATTTTCATTTGTTAGTGCAATACTGCAGGTATTGCAGCAATACTGCTTCTGTCTTTGGCTTAGGTTTAACTTTATTACAAATGTTAAACACCAAATATTTATTTTTATTTCCCCTCTAATTTGGCCTGAAATACTTTAGAGGTTATTCTGACTTTGAACAACTTGCTTCACAGGGCTTTGGGTAAGCTCTTTCTATTGCTTGCAATGTGCCTCCATTTGTTCTGAGTTCAGGCTTGAGTAGCACCAAAGAAAAGAATCCTGAGAACTTCCCTTAGATAACATTTTTGGTGAGAGCCAGAAACATTTTAGGAGGGTGGGCTTTTTTGGGGCTTGGTTTTCTTTGTTCGTTTTTTTTTCAGTTTGTACCTTTTAAAACTGGAGGAGACTTATAGGAGGAATTTTAAACAGCAAGATGAGTAGATAACAATCCTCTGCTGCCTGTCAGTAGTTGATAACTTCTGTGGGTGCCTTCAGTTTGTGTTTTGAAAAGGGCACGTGTTTTCAGTTGTGAACTGTGGTCTTCTCCTTGATGTGTGGAGAGGTTTGGTCGTGCTTGGTGTGAACTTCTGTGCACAATAGAAGACTTGAAGCTAGGCTTCTAATTTTTCTCTCCTGTTTGGGTTTCCTCCCAGCTAATGGGGGATGTGTACTCTAGTCCTTTCTCTTCACCGACCACCTCTCTTGGTGGAGTTTTTGGGTTTGATAACTTTAGCAGCCTGAGAAAGCGCTGTGTGGTGTGCAATAACCAGTGCTAAGTTCTTTAGCCTACCTATTTGAATAATTTCTAAGTACATGTGTTGAGTTTGTCCTAAAATAAATAAAAGTGGAATACATGTGCTCTTACATGTTAATATTATGGCACAACGTGCAAGAGGTTCTTTTCCAAAGCTAGGGTAAAATAAAATGCAGGGCTGTTTGCACAGCCTCTGGTTTGAAGGGTTGCTTCTGGATTTATACAATTAGGTAATTGCATACTTACATTATTTAGTCTGTAAGATGAGCAGTTCTCAGTGTGTCAAGCGTCAAATGTTTGCCCTTTAGCATCAGGACACAGGATGGCAATCTCAGTCCTGTGTCTCGTGACCAGTGCTGACAGAGAGTAAGGAGGCTTTCTCTTGCCTTCTAACCCTTCCTCCGCTACCCAGGAGTGGGGTTCCTGTCTAGTTATCACATATCTTCCTAAGGAACACAAAGATGACTTAAAAAGCGAATGGTTGAGGCAGGATCAGTGTTCTGACTGGTGAAGCCCTGGTGCCTTCATGTGGCTTGGCTGCTCAAGGGAGCCTTGCTGCCATGTGGAGCCTTTGCAGGGCTCCCACTTGGCTCCAGCAGTCACTGGGCTGGAGCCTGAACAGGGAGAGTGTCTCTGGCCAGCTCTGTGGAAGTAGCTCCAGTACGAGAATGAGACTCGGTCCTGGCCAATCTACAAAATGAGTATGGAAGGGAGCTGCCATCTCTGTCTGTGAGTTGTTTTTGTTGTGCAGGATGATGATATAATTGAAGCCTGAATCTGATGTGTGAAGAATAACGTGAATGTGGTTACTTCACCTTTTGAAGGTGTTTTAGGTACTGCTTTGCCTATTAAAATGGCAGGCTTTGCCTATTAAAATGCAAGCGAAGCAAACAAAAACTACTCTTGGAGTTACTCATGAGACCTCCTGAAATAGAATTTCTCACTTGCCTTCAAAATAACTTCTTTTTTGTTTTGGGTTTTGTTCGTTTGTTTGTTTTTTTCTCCTGGATTAGCACATAAGACTTCCTGCTTTGCATTTAGAACCAAAACTGTGGCTTTCCACACTTTGTTTCTGGTTCTTGTAGATGGCTTTTTTTTTTTCCCCTTTCAGTTTGGTTGAAGAAGGAGTAAAACTGTATGAAAGCTGAGTAAAATGCTGCTTTTCGTACTTCATTGGACTTCCATTGTAAGTGTAGTGGGGTATCATGAAACTCTTCACCTTCCCTGCATAGACTCTGCCTTTTTTAAGATGGCAACTTCCTCTGTCCTGTTAAAAGATGACTGAGAGTGAGGGAGAAAGGAATGGAAGGCAAATGCTAATGAAACTGATGGATTTTTGCTTCCAACTGTTGAAAGGGAGGGAAATTATGTTAGTAATTTTTTAAAAATTTGCCTTTAGCTTGTCTTTCACCAAAATCTTGGATATTAATAAACCAGTGTAATCAAGGGAGAGAAGGAGGAATGGGGGATTGACGAGTTTGATTTAAAAACTAAAAAAAAAAAAAAAAAAAAAAATCTAAAAAAATCCCAATCTTTGCCAGCCTCAAACTCAGATATTAAAAGGACATTGAGAACTTTCTTCTTAGAGCATTGCTGTTAGCCCCTTATACTAGAACAACCTATTGCAGACTGATAGAGTATCAGTTATATAAATCAAAGTACAATCAGTCTTTTCATGTACCTGCTTTCACATCATAAGGCAAAATCTGAAAGTCCTTTCTTAAGCACTGAAATATTTAAAAAGAAAACCAAGAAACTGTCTCTTTTGTCCTTTGTTGCTTCTGCTATGTGTGTATGTAGGTGTCCTGCTTTTGAAGGCTTAATTTGCCGTGTGTCTCCCTAGTAGGTGATGGTGAAAGTACAGTAACAAAATCAACACGCATGTGTAAGATGTTTTTGGTAACAGGAAGAGTTGTTTTGAACACCATATGCAGTTG
Organism: Coracias cyanogaster; assembly: GCA_033124195.1. Taxonomy (NCBI): domain Eukaryota; kingdom Metazoa; phylum Chordata; class Aves; order Coraciiformes; family Coraciidae; genus Coracias; species Coracias cyanogaster. The sequence goes on from JAVSBS010016980.1 coordinate 38,272, forward strand.
TCTGATTAATAAAAGGAAATATTTCATTGCTCGGCTACATAAGCAGTAAAATAAGGTTGGGGTTTTTTTCTGAACTTAATATTTTTACTTAAAGGAAGGCGCGTTTTTCCCAAATTACATCTTTCATTTCCCCTTTCTTCTTTTCCACCCACCCCACCTCCTCCTTCTTAAAGCTATGTTGAGCTAAACTTCCTACTCTAAAAAGAGAGCTTGTGGCTCTGCTTTTTAAGCCTCACAGAGTGGAACTTGGATACATAAATGCCTAATGGCATTTTCGATGTGGTACAACATACTATGTGGTCTTTAGTCACTGCTCTAGAACAGTAAAAACTTCCTCTCATCTCCTCATACCTACATGCTATGTATAGATGTTTGGTTATTTTGAGTATTGGGTGCTGTTATAGTCTCCTTATTTAAGCTTTTGAGGAGCTCCCAGTGTTATTAACTCTCTAAGTAAAGGTGGTAATAAGAGTTGCATGTTAGAATGACTTTAAAGAGCAGTATAATTTAGTGATAAAATTGTCTGGGGACTAGTGATGTTCAGTCAGGACTCTGAACATCAGCAACTCTTGTTCTTTAGCATGGCGACAGAAAAATAGCGGAAGCTATTGGAAATATTCCCTCAGTTGAACAAATGAGTAAAGTTCTTCTGGGGTATTGTCATATTTCATTTATTAGCTATAAGATACTGCTGCTGCAAGAAAATATTTTGCCTTTCTCAACTTTCTTTTCCCTGCCTTGTTGGGATTAAAGGCTTAAGGTGGTTGGTTTGTTGTTTAAAGGTTTCCCTCTGTTCCCAACTTGCTCAACCTATACCTTCAATTCAGCCTTCAAGTTTAATCCTCCAGTAGGTACCTGGTAGCATCTTGTGATCTTTTGTATTTGGTGTTCTGAGATCACCGAGATGTTTGAAAGCTGTATTTAGTGCTATGGCTCATGCATGATCTCATGGCCAGTGGTGTCCTGTGGAATCTAGCAAAGCCTTTGTGTAGAGCTTCAAGTGTCTGTCATCTCAGCAACAAAACAGCCTGTGCAGTCGACACTCCCAAACTGGCAAGCAGCAGCTCCTTTGCCTGTTAAGATTTTTAAGAACTGTGCATTAAAACCAGCATATGCTATTCTAACAATATTTTAAAATGCCAATCAAAAAAAAGCTGCTGCTGTACCTGATTTGCATGCTCTAGCAGGCTGCTTTTGATCCCCCCCCCCAGCTTTATAAACCCGTGGTTGCTGGATGTGGGTGGCAGTGTTGGACAGGACAATGCTGAGGAGTTAGCGGGGGCTGCAGGTAACTGTGCCAGTATATGGAATTGGCCTCTCAGGTTTCATCTTGGTAGGTCCTGCAGGACCTCTGCGTTTGCTGTCTGTTACCTCTCTCCTCCTCCTTCTACCCACAGTTGTAGCTTGGGTTTTTTTGGTTTACCAGAATAGTAGAAGTGGGTCTAGCCCTTAGTACTGGGGCCTAAAAAACCCAAAACACCACCATTCCTCAGTTCTTAGCGTTGTTGTGCTGACCAGAAGCTGCTGCTGGCTCGGTCTTAAATGCAGCAGGTGGACTTGGTGATCTTGGAGGTCTATTCCAGCCTCAATAATTCTGTGATTCTGTGATTTCTTCCATGGTTTTGGGGACAGACTTTTCTGAACAAGAAATATGCTGGAAAAACAAGCACAAAGTGTCAGGATGCTCTTGGGAATATGATCTGCCTCTACCCAAATTAGTTAGGAGAGAAAATAAAAACATACAACCACCCAAATCCTCCCATCAGTATGCCTTCATTACCTGTCAGCTCTGGTGGGCTGAAGCAGCTGATCCCAGTCCTGAGCCCAACTGTTCTGTCTTCAGTTGGGATAACTTAGTACCTTCCAGAGATGACCGGGATAGAGACATGAAATATTAGTGCCAGCCTATTAGCAGAAACACTTCTCTTGTCAAAATTTAGCTTTGAAATTTGAGTGTTCTAATGAAGAAAAGTCTGTGGTGATTAAACATCTTATGCTTTCTTTTACATTTAGTCAGCTGGTGGTGGCCCAAAGCCACATCCTGCACCATGATGAAATAAAGCCCCAGTGTCAGCTCCTCCCTTCAAAAATGGAGCACTCGAATACTGAGTAGTCACAAGCAAGGTTCTACCACCACAGGCAGTTTTGGAAGCACAGAAATAAAATACTGACCCTCAGGGGACCTCAGGTTGAGCTTCAGTGCCAGCATTTTGATGTCCAGCTGTGTGCAGCAGCTTGGGATGTCTTGTGCAGCAATGAAACTTCATCCCAAAAGCCTGGCTGTTTTGAGCCTCTGTTGTGTAGTTAGGGTGTGTGAGCAGAGGACATCCTATTGACTCTGCGCTGCACAAGCTTCATATGCTTCCCCGGAAGGTCTCTCTATCTTGGGAAAGCTGGCTGGGCAGGAAGGCAGGAAGGTGGGTGGCAAGAAGGCCATGTGGCTAATGGGATGCCTGGGGTCAGTGGTTAGGGCTGGGCCAGCCACTAGATAAATGGCAGATGCTCTCTATTAACCTCTCTCCCTTCCCAGAGGGGAAGAGAAAGGTAATAAGGGAGAGACACTTATGGATTGGAAAAAAAAACTAAAACAGCTTTCAAGAAAATAATAATAATAAAATGGAATATATACAAATATATACAAACCCAGTATCCAACCCACCTCCCCTGATGGCAATTACATCACTGACACCACTGATGCTGAGAGCAGGCACGGGGAGACTCCCAGACTGGACTCAGTGGCAGATGGGAACCAGAGTTAGGAGCTCAGTTCTGGAATGTATGGATTGGGATCGAAGGCAGAAAGAATAGAGTCCTCCTCAGGCACTAGCCATCGAAGAAGAGAGCTTGACTCTTGTGATCCCTCAGCTTTATAGTGAATGATGTATATGGGATGGAATCCTTTGCTGGTCAGTTTAGGGTCACCTGTCCTGGCTGTTCCTCCCCGCAGGTGCAGCCTTTCACTTTCTGCACCCTCAACGTGGTACAAGATCTAGCAGTGACCTTGGTCTCTTTGTAGTAATTGTAAACATTGAGTGCTGTCACTGCCAGAAGCAGACACTGTCTGTGAAAATCTGCTGTTAACTTCAGAAAGTGCAGTTACTTATAAGAGACTGAACTGGAAAGTAAAATCACTGAACAGAATTAGTTCTGTTCAAGCTCAAGCCAGGACCCCAGGCATGGGGTGCCTTGGGCGCCTTTCTGCAGGTAACACCTTCTGAGCAGGAGGGTAGAAGTGGTGTGTGAACACAGTGGGAAGGGCGGTGGGGTTTGCTAAAGTAGAATTTGCCACTTCCTCAAAAGCTTATGGGTAAGAGAGCTGGGCACTGGAGTGGAAAAAGGCTTTCACCAGCCACCTAAGGCGTGAGGGTAGCTGGCGTGTGTCCTGGGGTGGTAGGTGGGCTGTGCATGCGTGGCCTTAGCTGCTGGGGATGCCCTCTGGGAGGGACACCTACACACATCAGCGCCGGTTTAGGCACGGGCACGATCTCTCAGTTGCTGGCGTTTCAGTGGTTTTGTTTGCAGGTAGGAGGGGAAGGAGATGAGCCCAAACCAGCTGGTGTAGGAAGCGCTGCTGCTTGGAGTGGTGGATGCTGCTGGGGTGTCTTTCAAGGGAAGAGAGCACATCCAGCCTGCGGCAGAGCTGAGAGGCTGCGTAGGTGGTTCAGGGGCAGAACGAGGTAGAACAGAAGACCAGAACTGATGTCATGAAATCCCGGGGGAAGTTATAAACCCTTAAAGGAGGGGCTCAGAGTAGGGAGGGGAAGCAAGCATTGCTTTCATGAGAACTTGTACTTAAATACTTGGGTTTTTTCTTTCAGTAATAGATTTTTTTAATGAGAAACTTACACCAGTGCCACTGCAGATTTAAAGAGCCAGGCCTTGTCTAATTGCATAGCTGAGTGTTTAATGCCTTGTGCGTTTGAAGAGGCACAGCCACCTGACCTGGACGGAGCCAGTGGTGTGACAGCTCATGGCGATTCCTCCACTTGATGAGAATGGAGAAAAGCTACAGCTAAGCGTGCAGTGAAACAACTCTGTGTCAGCATTTATACCAGAATCATTATTCTATTTTAAAATTGTATCCTGGGAGAAGCACAGGAGAACTGACAGCTGAGGCACTGGAAAGGAGCAGAAAAAGGGGATAAATGGGAGGTAGAGACTGGAGGTAACAGGAGGAGGCTGGGTGAGGGACTAGATCCATTATCGTGCACTATTCCTGTCTTATGATTAATAAACTGGGCACTCTTGAGGTGATGGGAATTTACTGCTAGTATTACTTTCTTCTTTATTAATTTACATGCACTTTTCTTCCCCTCTACATCTCTTAAAGTCAGGTTAAAATATGCTGGGAGCGCGGCAGCACCTTCAGTGGAAAACCGTTATGCTTGGGTGTGGCTTGTTTGGTGGTTTGTTTTTTTTAAATATGAGCTAACCGGCTGTAATCTCAGAGCAGAATAGCTAATAATAAAGGAAACAGCGTTTGCAATTCGTTGAGCTTTGTGCTACGCCCGCTATACTTAGCAGTGCTCTTTACTCTTGAGTTACGCTTCAGCCGTGTTTGGCAGCAGGGTGCGAGCAGAAGCTTCAGTGGATTTTGGGCTGATCCTGTGACTAACAGTGACCTATAAGGAATAAATAGCAAAAAACGTATAAGAAATACTTCCCCGCCACTGCATCGTGTCACGCAATGTTGTTGAGCTGTCTCCACTAGATATGCTACTCATGATTTAGGAAAGGTGCTGGTGCTCATGAACTGAAAACCTATTCTAATGGGGAAAATGTAGGAGGCTGAGGGAAGCGGATCAGTTTTGATGAAATCTGTTGAATGCTCTGAACTAGAAAAGGGATCAGGTGACGTGATGCTCTTGGAAGCATTTTAGAACTACCTGCTTCACGTGGCTGCTCTCTTTCCTCCTTGTCTTGTAGATACGGGCACCTACAACAAACAGCCTTTGAGTCCAGACTCTTTAAATAAAAAAGGAGCAACAAAACACTAGATATTTTTACCAGATATTCTGCAATGGTTAAATAATTGTGAGAAAATAAAAATGCCCTATTTGGAAGCAAGTTTAAACTAATGATTTAACCAGCACCACCATCAAACCAAAAATGTTAGTGGATCTTAGCCCAGAGGGTCTGTATTTTCAGAGCGTCACTGCTCTACTGCTCCATCTAGTGTCCTTGGGCACCGCTGAAGCCGGGGGCTGGACCTCCCTTGAGTAAATCCTGTATCGAACAGGGGCCTGATCTAGTGACATCGAACCTCATGTTCATGACAGGAAGCTTTGGTCCTTACCTTGCCAGAAGATCCCCTGCCGAAGGCCGCAGCAGTTGACCTGGAATCACTGCATATTAATGAAGTTTCACAAGCAGGATACAAGTCTTTCCAGAGAAAATTGATCTCAGAACGGTGACTGAATTTTGTAGGAATACCTCAAGCAATAGGGACCTTCCCAGGGTCTTCCTACTTGCTTTACTCAGTGCCAAGTAGGTGACAGTCAAATGGAATTGTAATAAAAGTGACCTCAAAATCAATTTATGTTGAGTAATGTGATGGGCATCTCCTCTTTTACTAGCAGCAGTTTGAAAAGTCAGTGCTCATAAAGCAGGGTCTGTGTGATGGGAGATCGTAATTGTAGTGGGTCTGGCTGAGCTGGTTTTCCCCACAGCAGCAGTGTTTCTGTGCGGGGAGCTAGGAGGGTGTTGGTAACACCCCCATGTTGTGACTGCTCCTGAGCAGTGCTCGCACAGCACCAAGGCCCTTCCCAACATTCACCCCCGCAGTGGGATGGGGTGGGCAAGATCTTGGGAGGGGACACAACCGGGACAGCTGATCCGAACTGACCAAAGGGATATTCCAGACCATATGACGTCAGCTCAGCTATAAAGCTAGGGAAAAGAAGGAGGAGAGGGGGCCGTTCTGTTGTCCTCCAGAGCAACTGCTACGTGTCTTGGAGCCCTGCTTCCCACGGAGTGGCCAGACATCGCCTACTGATGGGAAGTAGAGAATAAATCTTTGTTTTCCTTTGCTTCCGCATGCAGATTTGCTTAGCTTTGCTTCTATTATTATTACCTGCTTTTTGTTTCTCATCTTATTTTCCTCCCCTTTCTTTTTGCTCTGCTGAGGAGGGAGAGGGAAAGAAAAGGGGGGGTGATAGAGCGGCTTGGTGGGCACCTGGCGCTCAGCCAAGGTTAACCCACCACAAGTACATAGAGTAAACTTAAAGTTATTCTAGTCCCATGTGAGGACATAGACTGTCTCACATCCTGTTATGACAGGACAAAGGTAGACTCAACTTTAGAAGAGGGCCTGGGCTCAAGAAAACCCTACTTCATTAAGGCAATACCTTAATGTCGTTTTACACTTACTAAGACAAATAACTGTAACCAAGCTAGTCCAGCCCTGGATGCCTCCCTGCTCTGCCCCACAATAGATGCTCTGTTGACAGTACTTCCCTGAAGACCACTGTGGAGGTAATTGTGTTTGCCATCCCTAATATTCCAATCTTCAAAGAATATAGTCTTATTTCAACTTTCTCTGTTGCTATCCTGGCTACACTTTTGTAAGGTCATCCACAAAGCACATGTTGTATAAGATGGAGACCATGCGTAGCGCTACAAATAGCTGAGCGTGCCTCTGCTAACGGGAGATGAGCCTCTTTTTCTGAATTGCTTCTTGGTTATAGCAAACTGAGACTGACTCACTCACACTTTATGAGGGTGAAGATTTTGGTTAGGTTTTGATTAATCCCTCTAGATTCAGGGACAGCAAGACCACGAGGAGTCTCCTACAGCAGAGGTATGCAATCTGCCTTACTATCTTTAAAGGTGCCTTGTCCTGGTTCCCTTCAGGACAAATTCCAAGTTGCTGTTTGGATTTCAAACATAACTATGCACCAAAGGTGAGAGACTCCATTATCCCTGGAGACGGGAGGGGAAAGGTGATGTCCTGGTGTGTAACAGGGAAAGTGAGTTTCTTTTCTTTATCCTGTAAGCTCTCTGTCAGCGATCCTCCCTCCAATGTGTGTATGCATGTGTGTGCTTTCTACATGAGTACAAATTGCTCTAATTAGGAGGGAGGATTCTTGTATTTTTATATGCTAAGCCATTTGATTAATTACTTTAATAAAGTGACAGACAGATGAACTCTGGAATTCACTGCCATCTGCTCTAGTACAATCCAGTATCACTGATACAAAGGTATCTGCCTTCAGATCAAACCTTGTGCTTAAACACTCCATTGAGTAGGTATTGTGCCATGTGGGTGTGTTGATCCTTGTGAACATCTGTAACTGTTCCTCTTCAAGAGCTAGGGGCTTGATCCTTATGACTCCGTATCAGCCTTTTTATTAGGTACCAAGAACAGGTGTACGTGCACATATGCAAAGAAAGGCCACATTGCTGTGTCTGGGGGTGTGTGACCCTGGGGTGGATACTACAGATGTTTATTGTGTAGTGTACCCTTTGGCGTACAAACCCTCCCTGCCTTCCCTGGGCAGAAAACAGTCCTGTGGCGCAGGCTGAGATGGTTTGTTGTATTTGGAAGGTGACACAATAGGATGCTGTCTCTTTTTCCCTTCTCTCATGGAAATGTTTATTTGTTCTGTCTTTTGTGTAGCTTCTCAATCTGAAATAAAAATCACCTTGAATAGAATTCATGTTTCCTGCTTTGTTTAGAGAAGAACTAGCCTTTTAGCTCCATCAGCCTTGCATAGGCAGCGGGGTGGCTTGCTGGACCAGGCTCTGTGACCCAAGCAAACTCTCTGACTCCTTTGGAAACAGCCCTGAATGAGAATTGGGTAACTCGGTATTTGGGTCCACCTTACCAGACCATGCCCTTGTCACTGATTATCGGGTATCACTCCATTTAACTCCTTCCCCTGGAGCCAAGGGCAAACCTAAGCAGGGTCACATTTCTCCAAGGCCTCTGCACAGGTACTCAGCTCTAAAAGGGCTCTGGGAGAGGCCAGATTAGTAGGTATTTTTTATTTCTGTGTGCCAGAGTGGAGTAGAAGGGCTGACAGACAGACCTGCTGCCTTTTCTGCCAAGCAAATGGACTTGTTCCCTGGAAGAGGATTGAGGAGTGAGAGAAGTCGTCTAGCATATCCTGTACAGTAGGTAACCAGGCTGGTAAGTTCAGGGTAATTTTGCATTTGGCACACACAGTCAGTCTGAGCAGTGTGCTGGTTCGGGAGTTGAGTGGGTTTGATACAGATTTTCAATGAAAACTTATACGTCTCCATCAAGTTGATTTTATTCTCAGATGTGCAACTCAGAACAGTAGAAATCTACTATGTAATTGTAGTTTGGTTCATTTCAAGTATGAAATTCTGACCTCAGAACTAAATAAAGGTGCAAAATTTGCAAGAATTGAAGGATCTGCACATGTATGACTTATTGTGACTGGTATTGTGTCTTGGTATGTAAATTTTATGAAACCATCAGTGTGGTAATTTCCAAAAAGCCTATGTAATTTTGTCTTTGTCTTCTCGCTTCCTAGCTGAAATCCCAAGGAGATGCCTAGAGGAATGCTAGACCATCAAGCTAACACAGATAAGTCTTCTTGAACCTTAGCCTTCAGCCATTCAAATGGCAGCTTTGCATAGAGACGGCTGCTGCCTGAAACAAGCAGGTTTTCTGAAGTCTTCTGAGGTAAGTGGTGGTTTTCAGAGCTATAGTGCCTCGCCATTTGAAACACATGAAGCTCTCTGAGACCCATGGAAAAACATGGAATGATTGCTTGTCTTCAGTGAGAACTGAGTCAAGCCTTAGATTGAGTCCTAGCTGACTCAAGCCAGACATTATTAGAGCTTACTAAGCATTATTATAAATAAATATTAGATAGAGTTTCTTATGATAATTTCAACAAAGAGACAAAAGTTGGAAGAAGTTCTAATTAGAGTTCAATGACTTTATTCTGTTTTCCTACTACCACCTACCAATCTGGCCACGTGCTTTCCAATTTCTTAAGCATTTCATCTTTTTTTAAGAGGAGGAGAGTTTTGGGGAAAATGCTCCTCACATCTTCCTTCTAAAAAGCTCTAGGCAAGCAACACACGTTTGTCTAGTTCATGTAAAGAAAAGCATTTTAAAATAAATTTATAACAAAAGCCGTTGCTATTGCTGTAACTTAGTATTTGCAGACGAAATCCAATTATGGTCAAGAAGCAGATTTTTTTTTTTTAATCCTCAGTTTGTCTGATTAAGATAGATATAATGATAGGGAAGCACTTTGTGAGTTAGTTAAGCGGAAGCCAACACTATTTAGACCTGCTGTGAAATGAATGGTTTGAGTCGAACAGGTTGCGTGGTACAGCTGTGCTAACAGGTCGTCTTTCAAATATGTAGATTGATGTTAGCTTGTTGAAAACCAAACCTCTGCTATTTCCCCATTATGAGCATTCAAGCAAACATACAAGTACGTGACCTTGGAAGGTCCCTTCCAACCCAAACCTGTCCGTGATTATACCTCTCAGGAGTCTCGTGAGCTGTGATGTGCATGAAAACAGCTAACCTGCTGTTCTTGCAAGCTCTTGCATCGTGGATGTTAGAGTCGAGCCATCATGCTACGGAAGATACCTGTGGTTTTAAACTGGGCAGGCAGGGTACCAGCTGGAATTAATTTCCACATTTTGAAAGCTATCCTCATGATTGTAAGGGTTGGGTTTACCAAATTACATGCCAGGGACCATAGAAATTACAAACTGCCTCTGAAACCTGGGACCAGAGATGGATCGCAAAGCCACTCCACAGGCTTGGGTAACAAGACTTCCCTGTCTCTACAGGATAGTGATCAGCAATGTGACGTAAATTACTGTAATCATTGTGTCACCAAACCAGGTACACAATCAGGCAGATCTGGATTCTCTTCATCGTGTTGTGCTAGGTTGGAAGGGACCTTAAAGATATCTAATTCCAACCCCCCCCCCGCCATAGGCAGGGACACCTTCCACTAGACCAGGTTGCTCAAAGCCCCATCCAACCTAGTCTTGAACACCTTCAGTGTTGGGGCATCTACAACCTCCCTGGGCAACCTGTTCCAGTGACTCACCACCCTCTGAGCGAAAAACTTCCTCCTTACATCTAATCTAAATCTCCTCTCCTCCAGTTTAAAGCCATCACGCCTTGTTCTATCACTACAAGCCCTTGTAAAAAGTCCCTTCCCAGCTTTCTTGTAGGCCCTTCATGCTCACAAACAATGAGACATGGTTTTTCAAGTGGCCAGGCTCTGACCACTTGCATGCAACACACACAGCAAGGGATGACAGCTGTCAAACCTTCACTAAACCTCCCAGGTTTAGGACAGTTCTTTAATAACCTTTAAGAATCAAGCCTTGTTTTGTGGTGATCCTTTGCTGCAGTGTTTCTTCCTGCTAGGCTGCCAGCAGAAGGAACGGGAGTTGTGACATGCCGCCATCCTCCTGTTAGCAGACAGGAGGGTCTTTCACAAGTGAGTTGTGTACACTATGGTCTTACCAGCGTGCAGACTTTCTGGGCCTGACAAAAATAACATAGTCTCAAATTTTTTAATGCAAATGTTGTCATTTGTTATGAATAGAAGACGTTCTTAAGTCTCCTGCTCTGCTATTTTTTCTGATGCTTACATTAACAGATTTTCATCCATACCAATCCTAGTATTTCTTTTACAAATCTCTGTGCCGGCAACTGGTTCCTGCAGATCCCAGCACCAGTTTTGAAGAGCCTCTCAGTTCTGCTCAGGACAACACATGAGTGACAAAGGGCCAAGAAATCCCAGCAATTAGAATGAAAAAGAAATTCCTGACATTCCCCACTGAAAGCAGCAGTAAAAACTCACATTTAAAAAGCAAAATTTAATCCCGATTATTCATTGCCCATTATAATTCACATTGATCAAAAGTAGCCACCACCTCTTGACCATCTGGCTCCTATTTATTTCACAGCAACGCGTTGCCTTCATCCAACAGGAGGAAAGGTGAAGTGTCTGGACCATGCAGACTCCATCACATTGATTCTTCTCTTCACCATGGCACCTAGCCCTGATCTGCAGCGGTGGGGTTGTTTTAGAAGGCCTGGAGAGTGGTAAGGAGATGACCTGAGGGAACATGGGATCTTGAAACACCTGCCTTTGTGCCTGGGTCTCCTGTTGCTGGCCGTCTAGCCAGGCTGTTCGTGGTGTGATGGGTACATCGTGTGGCCAGAAAGGAGCAGTGCAATTCCTAGTTGACCTTTTCCCTGGGCTAACTCCTGCCACTCTGTCCAGTTGAGCAACCAAGTGGTAAAGAGCTGGAACTGCTCAGCTGCTAGCACTGGGGTTCATTGCTCTGCGCTTCAACGTTGACGCTAAATAGATGTCACTCTCGTTTTTCCTCTGTTCTGCATTAATCCTGGCTTACGTTTCATTTGTCAGCTGCCTTGCAGGCGCTTAAGTCAGATTTTCAACTACTTCTGCAAAATCAGGTGAAAAAGAAGCAGTTACCTTTTTCTTTGAAATATTTCATAAAAAATCAGTAGTAGCTACAATGATCTAGAAGAGTGAGGGAAAGTTTGTAGGCTTTTGATGAGTTTTCTCATGACTTTTATAAAAAGTGGTTAAAGCAAAATGGCTGAGTTTGAACCTGCCTCTTCAGACGTTACTAGAGTGACTCTCCAGCTGAACAACTGGATTTCTCAGGGGTGTACCGTAGGTTCAGGACCATAAATAGTTCATCAGTGACACAAATGTGAGACCAGAGCAAATCTGCAGGTCCCACCTGGAGAAGGTCTGGGAACGTGGAAAAGCACAAATTCATAGCAACATGGGAAAAACTGAAAGAAAGTCTGGGCAACAGAGGCTAGAAAGAATTAATCTAGATGAGAGTAATTAACTGGACTAATACCGGTGAGCAGCTGTAGATTAAGGAGCTGGATCAGGAAGCTCTGAGCGGTCAGAAGCTTGAGTCAAATGCCCCGCACCATGAAAAAGGCAAATACTGTACCAGGGTGTGTAAACAGGAACACATCCTGGACTACCTACCAGCTTTGCATAATCATAGCCAAGCCCACACTGGAGTTTTGGACCAGGTTTAGGCAGTAAGCTTCAAAGAAACATGGCCCAAAGAATGAGCATCAAGAAGAGGACAAGGGAAACGGTCCAAGATGTGAAAATCCTGACC
>JAVSBS010016982.1:0-14986 GCA_033124195.1 Coracias cyanogaster
AGTTTAAGCTGACTTAAAAAGACATTTTTAAAATGGTGGGTCCGTTTGCCACAATGCCTTTTGACTGATTTTTTTGGAAAGAGTGGAAAAAAAAATGCAAAGGACATCCTAAAACCGTTGCCCAGGTTGATAGCATGTCATCCCTGCGGCTGCATTCAGTTCTGCTCAGAGCTGGGCTTTCAAATGCATCTAATGGTGAAGTACAAGCCCCAGCTTTTCAAAAGCATTTAGAAAGCTCACTTCCTTCAATTTCTGTGGAATTTAGGTTTTTAACATCTTTGAGGATCACCCTTAGGCATCTCCGAATAGCAGAACTCCATCTCAAAACAGCTATTACGGGAAGGGAAGGGCACTCTTGTGAAGACAGACTTCAAAGATGGGGAGTGTTAAGTTCTGAAGTAGACAAAAGGTGGGGGCTAGGTGAGGTAAGGTGAGGTAAAGTAAGGCAATGGCAAATAATGAATGGTCTAGAGGAAAGAAATAATTTTCTGATTCATTATTTTCATATTTAGAACACCAAAGAATATTCTGTTAATCTGATTGACATCAAATTTAAAAATACTGAAAGAAAAGTAAATGATTACTCTGAGGAACTCAAACGTCACAATTTTGCTTGAGGCCAGAAATTTAGCAGAGTCCACAGTGGAAGAAGTAGAAAAAGCTTTTTTTTTCTTTTTGTCTTTTTCCCCCAGGGAAGAAGAAAAGTCCCAAGAGATTATCTGAAATGAGGAAGTGGGGGAAAAAATTTCTTCGTTTTACCTGGAAAGAATCTAAAATTTTCTTTTGAACTGCAATGAACATTGCCAGTGCAGAATCAGAAACGATGACAGAACATTCAGATTGGTACTGACACTTCTAAGTGCAGGAAGCCATCCTCCCCCCATCACCCCTGCACACCCCGGAGAGCATGAGGGAAAGCCCAGGGAAGCTCTGTGGGGCTGACCTGACCTTCCCGTAGGTGTTTCCAGGAGCTCTGTGCATATTCTGTACCCAAAAGTGACTCTGTTCCTGCTGGAATATTCCATGAATCAGCCACAGTTGGCAGTGCTGGGAGCAAATGCAGTCAGAGAGCAAGAGGGAGTTCTCTCTGTCAGGGTATTCCAAAGAGACACTCACTTATTTGCCATCCATTGTATTTTAAAAGAAACAACAAAAAGGAGCAAAAATTGTCTTTTCTGACTGTAAGCACACAGATGCAGTTTCTCGTTCAAGGCAGGGATGTTGGAAGATGCGCTACCATTGGGAAAGAAGCGGGAACTAGGAGCATGAGTTGGCATATTCAGCAACCTTCCAGAAAGAGTTAATTTATCCTGAAATTGGTCTTGTTACCGTTTAAATTTTGCTCTACCCAGGCACCCAGCTCAGCACACCATGCCACCTGGCCCAGGATTTCATTTTTCCCCTGTGACCATCCACACACCTTAGGGACAGCCACACCAACTGATCTGCCCCCACCTCTGCTCCTCAGAAATTCAGGAAGCAGCACCTCATTTTCTTACAACCATCGCCCTTCAGTGCAAGGATGGTGAGGCCTTGGGTGCACATCATCTACTCAAAAAGCTCAGCTGTGCTACCAGCTTAGGGCTCCTCAGCCTCTGCATCCCAGCGTAGCCCTGCTTTAAATGCATGTGTACATTTTCTATCTGTACTTGAGCCTCTGCAGTGGGTGGACATTCAGGAATTACTCCTGGACATTGTTACTTGAGCTTCTTTGTGCTGCAACTAGAGCATCTGGCTACAGCAGTGTTTTTGTAATGAGTGAACATCAAGGACATCCATCAGCTGGTGGAAATAGCCCTGCTGATGTTGATAGACTCCAGATTTATCTCCCCTAACATTAACATCAATCTGGAGCTCAAGTCCATAGAGAGATAAAAGCTTCCTGGAGAAGGTTCAGCCCCTACCTCCAGACAAGGTGGATTTCCCTTTGAGGGTGCCCAAGTATCTCTGTTGACTATAGAGGCAGCCAGCATTGACTTCTGAAGCAATAAGAGATGGATCTTCCCGTGACACTACGCATGGCCAGGTGGTCTTGAATACTGTGCCCTTTATATGGCTGAACACATTTCTGCAAAGAACAAGAAAAGAAATAATCCTATAGCTCAGGTGAGACCCAAGCTCACCAACCTTCAGCAAGGCGCACCCAGCTCCTTTGAGAACCACAGGGCAGCAAACTGACACAAGTCTTTTCAGAGGCAGTTCCATGATAGCCGAATGGGGTTTCATACAACATGTCCCAATACGCTGGACTTTGGAAATAATTGGCTTTTACATTGCAATCAGGAAATCGTGTCATTTAGACACATCCTAAAAATGTGTAAAAGAAATGCAAGCGTCCCAAATTCAGCTGCTACAGTATGTTAGTACGTTTGCTACACACATTTTTCACAAGTAATAATGAGTGACAAAAATAACTGACCTACTTATAACTCCACAAATACCTGTACCTCACTTTTGGAGACAGTGAAATCAGCATGGAGACATTTAGAACAAGTCTATTCTTGAACACCCTTTTTTAACTCTCTTTAAATTACTCCAATTTGGACAGTTTTTAATGTAATTTTTTTTTGTACACCTTGCAACTCCCTGGAGCGGTTTCTGTAGTTCCAGGCACATCTGTACTGAGTAGAAAACCCTGATGATCATTAATATTAAAAGTTTTGGGCTCCCTGAGTAGAGGAGAACCCATTCTCGCCATCATACCTTCCTTGATGGAGCCTGTGGTCTGTGCTACACCTCAAACCAAGCCAAACAATTTTGTTAAAGGCAAACTTTTCCCCACAGACTTCTCTCAACAATGGGATTGTGGCCTTTGAATCCTTCTAGTGCTGAGCTGCTGCTCCATTTTGAGACCTTTCAGGGTCTGAGTTGTTGCTGGCCTTCTCCATCACATTGGCTTTTACCCTGCAGATGGTGGGAAGTAGCTGCAAGATCTCCCGCATGAAACTAAAGATCAGCTAATGTTCTTTTATATGGGTACCATCCCAATAAGTCAGGAACCACTTACAGCTTGGTCAGTGCAGGACCCATCGAGTGGAGCAAAGACCAGACCTGTGATGCCCACCATGTTGTAGCATACACAGAGAACTCCTCATCTGTTGCCCCAACTCCTCTGCCCTCCACCACAGGACCCTTTTAAACTTGTCCACTTTTCTTCTTGGTCTGATTACTTTTTTCCCTCAGAGAAGCAAATATAGATTTTTACTGGGTTTTTCATTTTGTTTAGGACAGCTTTTCCTCCTCCTTGGTTCTTGTGTGGATACAATGACACAGAGCATCTATTGCTGAAGACTTTTCAGGTTCTTTAACAGAATTATCCCAAGCCTGCCGATTGCTTCAGACAGAGCTGAAATGCTTTAAATTTGTTATTGTTTTCTCACACAGATGAGTCCCAGCTCCCACGTTAATTATCATTGCCAGGTCCTTCCAGTCTCCATCCTACTTAAAATTCCTATGCAGCTGCAAAGCAACTGTAATAAAATGCATCTGGACAAGTGGTAGATATAAAACTGATCTCCCTCAAAACCCACTGATGTTTGCTGCTCCCAAACCTGCCTGGTAGCACCAGCAAGTCAGTCTGTCAACCACTGTAGTTTTCCCAAAGGACTGAATCTCTGTGGAATGGCAAAGAAGCCCTGATCTTACATCTCATCCCATCCTGTATCACATTATT
The DNA here is from genome assembly GCA_033124195.1 of Coracias cyanogaster. Classification (NCBI taxonomy): domain Eukaryota; kingdom Metazoa; phylum Chordata; class Aves; order Coraciiformes; family Coraciidae; genus Coracias; species Coracias cyanogaster. Next base: position 3,674 of record JAVSBS010016982.1, read on the forward strand.
TGATCCACTTTGAAATGATTCTTCCTTCGAGACAGATCTAAACAAAGCAAAGTCCCTGTGGTTGTTTCTATAATCAGTGTGTAGGGATTGACTTGTTGCATTTCTCCATACTTGTCTCTAGGGATCATCCTGGAGGATGTTTTGGGGACACAACAACAGAAACCACCAGATCTGAACACATTAACCAAACCCTTAGTAAGAATGGACAAACCCACTCCTCTGATAAAATAAAACACTAATACCACAAAAATAACAGGTTGCCCAGAGAGGTGTTGGAGGCCTCATCCCTGAAGATGAGTTAGGCCAGGCTTGATGGGGCTCTGAGCAACCTGATCTAGTGAGAGATGTCGCTGGTGACTGCAGGGGAGTTGGGCTGGATGACCTTGGAAAATCCCTTCCAACCCAATGCATTCTATGATTCTAAATCATAAATAGGTGTATCAGGACTTCCAATACTGTTCAAGGATGGTTGAAAGAGGAAAAAGTACCACCAATGCTATTATTGAAGGGAAATAATTGAATGAGGGTGTCCTTTTACTGTTTTGAACAAATTAAACATTGTATGTAGGGGTCATTTGCAGCAGCTTGGTTTGGTTCTTCTGAAAAATCAGACGAGTTAGCCAGTGCTGGCTTCCCACTCTTTGTCTAAATCTGCTGATATTTGGGGGTTCATTCTTCTGATGAAAGCAAGAATTGCCCCCATACATACATACATACATTCCTGCCTGAAAATTTTTTGACAAAATCTTCTGTTCTCTGACAACAGGATGTTGATGTTTGGGCCGCAGTCAGATTTTAAAGGAATATTGGATATGTCTAGCATGAAGGCAGACCCTTCAAAACTCATGTAGTACGAATTTAAGAGCAAGATTTTTTAATACGATTGTGGACAGCTCTGCTACTGAGAGCCTGTTTTCACAAGAGCTCAGCACTTGCAACTCCAGGTGAAATAAATGCCAGGTCCTGTGTTCAAATGGCATTATTGATCTGTGAACTGAATTCAAAATCATTGTTTAAATGCTGAAAGGCAGACACCTTTCCAGATGCTGCATTTTTAAATCACCGCCTGGCAGTTTTCAAATAAAAGTTATATTGAAGTCTCTGCCATTAATATTCCTCCCGATATCATCTTAGCTTTGGCTTTTGAGTCTGGAAATGTGCTTCTCAGCCATTCTGGCTGGATGTGCTGCCAGTTCAGTCAGCCTTCTCCAGGAACGACTTCACCCCAGCACCTCACAGTGGCTCGTTTCTGGTGCTGATGAAAATTCATGGTCACATGGAGGTTTTGGGAAGTGCTAAGGGAAAAGTTGATGTGGGCTAAGTCACTGAAATAACATATTTTTGTATTATTTATCCATTGTTGTTAATAGATCTTTCAGGAATAGATGAAAGAATTTTGCAGAAGTAAGGAGCACCTGCTTAGAAACAATTAACAAATTCATTCGATGTCACAGGACACACAGCTCAGTCTTTTGTATTTGAGGTGAACAAAACTTGGGTATTTTGTGTTACAAGGGGCCTTTTAGGATAGACACCTTGCAGAAACCATACCAAAAAATCTTCAACCTCTAAAACCATTCAAGCTTCCTTCTTCCTCAGCATCTCTGAGGTAGACCTGGCCAGAACAGGAAGGAGACTTTCCCAGAGATGATTAAGAGAATCCTCCAGGACTGCTTTTCAGTGGGAGCCAGGAGCACCCATGGCAGAAAAGCAGCCTTGTTCACAGATCCCACCCCTCTCTTCCTGGCTCATCAATTCCACTTTCATGTACAAAATTGCTGAAGTAAACACTAGCATGAAAAATCCAAGATGTCACCACCATCAAGCATTTCAAGCCCAGTGCTCTCTTCAGAGCTCAAAGCAGGAAGACTTACAAACATCTAATACAAGTAGGAAAAATGAATAATATATGAAAGAAAAAGCAAAAACCAGGAAACAGTCAGAAGTCTGAGCTGCTAATTGCCGTACATTCCCCATAACAAAGTGACAGACAGGGAACGGCTGGGCTGCTTGGATGGATATGGCAGGCAGCACGTGAGAGCAGCACCGTGCACCTTGCACACGTGGGGCAAGCACGGGACGGTGACACTGTCCTATGCTGAAAGAGGTGAAGAACATGAACAGATGGGTTCCCATGAGCATGTACAGTTTGATAAAATTGGGGGGGGTTAAATGGCACAACAGGAAAATTCATTCCACACAGCAGTTTTGAAAGGTAAGCCTTGCTCTCCATAAGAACAAGGTCTCCTTGGTCCATCTCACTGCAGCCCTCCTTTGTCTTCCTCAGCTTTGCTGTACTCAAGGCTGGGAGAAATGCAATTGCCTAAATTATTTTCCTGCACATGCTGCTGGGTGAGGTTCCCCCTTGTCCCAAACTGAGAATAAACCAGACCTGGGACAACAGCCCATTTGCTTCCAGAAGTGGACACAGCCCCGTAGCCATCTTGTAGCTTCCCTGCCCTTGGAGGACAGCTTTGCTGTGATGTCTTGGAGGACACAGGTAGGAAAAAGCCTGGTGTGTGAAGGACTCTTGGTGTTCAAGAGCAGGCACCTGACAAAGTGGAATTTGCAGAGCAATTTGGGGGCATTTGGCACCTTCTCTGCTTAAAATCCACCTCCCTTCCCATCCACTTCTGTGGCACACTCACCCCCAGCTCCTTCCCCACCATCACCCAGCAGCAGAGCTGCGCCCACAGCCTTCCCCCGCCCCGTGTGATTTCTTCGATAGCTCCCCATACCCTCAGCAGCACTTTGTTAGTTGACAGCTTTTATTTTATATTTCATTTGCCATTTGTCAGCCCGGTAACACAGATTCAAGTTCCTTTTTGATGTTTTCATGTTATCTACAAACGCTTTAAAGTCGCAGCGCTTGCTGGGCTCCAGAGCTTGCATCAACACATGCACTTCCCTCTAGTGGTCCAAAGGCAAGCAGAGATTTTCAAAAAGTGAAGCATTTTCCAGGTGTTTTGGATCCATCCAGCTTCCACAGATGCAGGGAGGATGGGTGGGCAGCGCTGCCCATGACAATCCCCATAAGTCCATCCGTTAGGAACAACCCCAACCCATATGGCCACTGAGCCCTTTGTGGGGAGACCGTCACACCATCTGCCTCAAATATGGTTTATTTTCTCAGAAAATATGGGAACAGGCAGATGAGGTCCTGTGACGAAATGGTCCCCGTTTCGCAGTTCTGAGACCGCAAGGCTCAGTAGACACGGAGTAATGAGCTAATTCTGTTTTGCACTCCGTGGTTGTAGAAATCACTTGACTGTAAAGCTGGAGTGTGATTTAAAATACTGTTAAGCTGGGAAAACTGAAATTAAGAGTCTATTAAAATTACACAGTCACGGTCACTGTACCTGAACTATATCTTCCCCTGGTAGTTCTGCTAATAAATGTCATACTGGGAGACACGATATGAGCCAAGGCCAGCGCTAACTCCTGCCCAGCTGTGTGGGCTACTTTTCTGTGCTTACACGCCATGGATTCTCTTGGAGACTGTCCCCGACACAGGACAATATGAGTGAGGGATTTAAGCACAGGCATGTTTAGTTTAAGCCCTGTACTGGCAAATCACTGCAGATTTCTGAGTCTAAAATGATGGTTTATAGTTTTTCAAAGCTATTAATGAATGAATTTCCCCATAGATAAACTCATCCGTAAACACCTGCTCGTTGCAAAGCTGCAACAGGGAGACAGGTTATGGGAGTGAATTTGAAAATGCTTCTTATTAGTTTTCTAGTATGAACATTGGATAGCAAATGGAGATCTTGTCGATCTCAACATAAAATCCATTCAAGATTCTCTAAAGAGAATTATGGAGTTCAGTCTGAGAGCTGGAAAGTCTGGTGTCGCGGTCCGGGCGCAAATGTCCATGCCGCCTCCCAAGGAGGAGAGGGGATCAAAGGCAAGAACAGGGCAATAGGCATCATCTTATAGGCTATAGACTGGAGAATAAATGGCCCTATTAATAGAAGGAGTCAGGTATTCCTGGATGGAAGAGTGATCACTTTCTTCACCAATTAGTGGGAAACAATAAGAGGTGGATGCTATTTGAGACAGAGTTTTGGCAAGGGAGGAAAGACTCTGTAGAGGAACTGGTTATAGACAATAACCTTGGGCTGCATGATCAAGAGTTGGTTCAGTTTGAATTAAAGCAAAGAGAAAATACCCAAACAACTAAGTGGGATTGTGGTTTCAAAAAGGATGATGTAGGAGAAACTAAGAAAATCTTTTAGGGAAGTCAACAGGACACAGAGGCTCAGGGAGCTAAATCTGGAGGAAACGTGGGATTTCTTTAAGTCAAAGGTCCAAAAATGTGGAATTTGCAACTCACTGAAGCAGGGGGGAAATAGTAGGTAGGGAAGACTCCCAGGTGACTCCACAAATAACAACCTCAGGAAGGATATGAGTAGTAAGTGGTGAGATCTGAGGAAGAGAACCAAGAGCTGAGCAACAAATGTGGGTCCATGGGAGAGGTGAGGAGAGCAGACAGCAGAGGAGGGTGACATCATTCCATGGTGCTGTGGTTCATAATAGAAAAGGTGGTGTTAGATTTATGACTGGATGGTGTTTAGGTTTATGAAAGGATGAGGAAAGACGTGGGGCTACCAGACATTAAGGTTGGATCAAGTCTTAAAAGAAAGAAGTGTAACAGCTCCACACTAATGGATCAACTTTAGAGAAGGCTGGTGAATGAGAGTTTTGAACTGGCTATTCCCATGTCTGAGGGGAAAGTCTGGATCAGGGCACTTGAACACACTGGATTTCTGTGCTGAACTGAAAAAGGTAGCATGGAAACTGCAGGAAGAACACCATTTTACCACCATAACATATGGGAGTTTAAAACAAATTTCAAAAGAAAGGTGAGAGAAGTGAAGGTAGAGACTGGGAGGAAAAGGGACACCTATTTATCCAAGACAGCTCAAGACAGACTAACCCAGTACCCTCTTCCTATCAGATACCAGATACTCCAGGCAACAGATCTCATCTGCATGGACTTCAGTAAAGTATTTGATAGTGTGTCTCCTGGGAAATTATTATTTAAGCCGGAAAAGACAGGGATTAGTGCAAGAATTGTAAGGAGCTAAAGGCTTAGCTAGAAAAAAACACACACACATTTTGCTGAAAGGGAAACTGTCGGGCTTGGGGAAGGGAGTGGTGGGGTTTCAGGACTCAACCTTTGAGCAGATCACACTGATCTTCTGCTCAGTGACCTTGGCAGAGGGAGCAGGAATAAGGTCGTGAAATCACTGCTGACAGAGAACTGGAAGATAAGGGTGGTTCAGAGGAGTACCTGAAGAATGTGGTGACTTTGAGGACTGGAGAAATAGAAATGTAACAAAATTCCCAAGCAAGGCTTTAGGCCATGCATTTGTGGGCTCAGCTTTGCTGTATTGTAGGGCTTCCAGCAAGAGGGTTGGGGAAATGCTCAAATACAGTCATTGTATTGCCACTGTCATGATGTAACCGAGAATACCACTGAAAGGTATGAGGCAATAACAGACAGAGTGTTTCCACAGAGGTTTTGCATGTCAAAACTGCTGCACAAGCTGTTGAGCAAACCTCATCTGAAACGCCGTGTGCAGCTGCAGTTCAAAAAGGTGAGTAGAAATTGGAGCAAGTGCAACAAAGGGACATGAGGAGTCTGTTCTCCAAGAGAAGATGAAAAGCTTGGCTTGTGAAGCCAGGCTGGAAGAGGAGTGATTGATCTTTGCAAATTAAACAGCAGAGTAAACTTTAGGGAAGGGTCTCGAAAGAGTAATGACAGCACAAGAATAGAACTGTATAGACAATCCTGAACAAATCTGGCTAGGAGTTAGAAGAAGGTCCTGAACTGCAGAATTCAAGTCATATAAGCTTGTCAACAGGAGCCATGGTGATAGGACACACCAATGTTTTCCAGCATGTCTATTAAACAGGATAAGGGTGACGGCTGGGGACAGTACAGGTGGGACAAAGCAAGCTGGACCTTCTTATTCTAAAGAGCATTGCAAAAGATATAAGCACATACTCCAAAAAAGCAAAACAAAGCTCTGTCATAATTCCAGTATCTGGCTTTTGCACAAGAGAGAACTGATTTTAAATGGATGGATTTTGACGATTAGGAAATATTTTTTTTTCATCTCCTTCAGAAGACCACAATCCAAATGGTCTCTGTACATTGAGCGTTAGAGAAGAGCTGTAGCTGACTCTAAATGAAAGATGGTTTTATTGGCTCTTGCAGGCTTTTATCTGATCTTCTGCTTCAATTGTTACATTAACATTATTAAGATGTAAAACGGCCTGTGCCAGCATGTCCTCATGGGTGCAGTGTGATGCTTGGCCCCTGGAGCCCAGGTCTGTTGGGCAGCCATAGGCTAAGCACCTCCTGCCCCAACAGCCCGCTATGCCTGTTCCATGTCCACCTGGCCCAGCATCACCCTCCCTTATCAGTCTAGGCCAGTATACCCAAAATGATAGTCTGGGAAAGATTTTATCTTGTACCATTGCTGAGAGCTGAGCAGGAATGAGTCTGAACCCACACTCGCTTGCTCTTGAGGGATTCATCCCATTGTGACCCTTCACCATGCAGCAAATCACTGCATGGATGGGGGCTAGCCCCAGCATGGAGAGCCTTGCTCCAAATCAGCATGACCACACAGGAGCCCAGGTGACTGGTGGCAGCTTCCCTAAAGTCTTTAATAAGAAGGGAGGTTTCTCCATCCTCTGCTGGGATGTATGTTCAGTGCCAGCACCAGCCCTTCTCCTGCAGGTCACCTCCTTTTCCCCTTAATTCTCAAAAACGTTCACTGGGATTGGTGTTGGCACACGTGGCAGAGCCACATGATGATACACCCTGTCCATCAACCACTTCTCTTCCTTTCCGAAGAAAATCAGCTGCCGTTTGTGTAAGGAACTTGCTATTTCTGTGCCCAGATCTGTGTCTCTCAGGAGAATCAGCCGTTAGCTGCTATCACATATCTTGCAAACACTCCTTGCTCTAATTAAGCAATAATTAATGGCTCCTAAGTACTAGGTGGAGTCCCAAGTTCTCTGCACTGTACAATAAGTATCAAGTCTGTTTTCTGCTTTTCGATTTCAATTTAAAAAGCCAATATTCCCTTTTAGTGTCCTTGTGTCTCCAGGCATAGCGCACATCAGATACCACTATTACAGCAGTGTCTCACTTGTTCCTCACATGAAATAATACTTTTAAACCAAAAAAGCTTTCCTTCATTTATTTTCTTGACTTCTTCCCCTGTTATGAGCTCCATGCCTAGATTTGCCTGAGAAAACTATTTTCAGAGGTATTGCAGCCACAGTTGACCTCCCCATCTGAAGCCCATTGCAAACACCTTGCTCCATCATGCTGTGCTCCTTGCACATTGGGTCCTCTGCTCAGTTCTTGCAGCAAGGTCAGAATTTGAGATGGCTTCTGTGTTGCATGGAAAATATTATTTTTAATCTACACTTTTGTAATGATTTTCTTAATGATTCCTAAAAATACAAGACTTCCTGCTGAGGGAACTTAGCTCATTCTTTCTGGGTGTCTGTAGTGTGTGGGCTGCGTTTGGCTGCAGTCCCAATACTTTGTTTTTGGCAGAGACGATGTGTGAAGCCTTTAAATGAGCATTATTTCCTTGGTCGATTTTTTACATCTGTTTTGGATAGGGCAAGAGGAAGGGGAAGTCCAACCACCTGACAACACCTTTAACACTGCCCTGAGAAGTCTTCCACAGGAGTAAAAAGATGCTGTCTTCCCTTGGGGCATGTGAAACACACCCTGTTGGTCTCCCTGGCCCTTTTCTCCACCCAGCCCAGGATCTCTAGTGCTGTAAACACTGATGGAACTACCCTGGCTGTCAGTAGTAAAGACTATGCCGTCGACCTCTCAAGCAAACCTTTATGAATGAGGTTCTCCAAGTTGCCCCTGCAGAGCCTAAGGCTGCCCTGGATCTGCTGAGAGAAACACTCATTGGGACTAATGCAGAGGCACCAGCTATGGCTCAGCCAGACAACACTGGGCAGAAACTAGAGTTCCCTGGAGAGATACAGGCTCCAGGCTGGTTTTTGTTGGCTTCTCCAAATGGCCACGACAAACTGCAAACCACCAAGGGACAATGCAGCTGCAGTTCAGCAGAGTCTCTGGGTGACATTCCCCTCCCTGGAGTGCAGGGTCTGAAGCTGTTGTTGCCTTCACGCTCTTCAGAACTTGGTGTGGATAATTCCAACCGGTGACTTAGCTCCTTGGGTTGCTGGAGCACTTGGTTTCACTGTAGCCCCATTATTCTTTGTGTCTGGAGTGCATCTACCTCTAGGCGATTCGAGGCAGGTCTACTTCTGGAGACTTTTGTCCCAGAGGATTGGAAAAATCTCCAGTCATGTGGGTTGATGAGAACCCTGCAATGGGGTGATATGTTTTTGCTGAGCTAGTAGGCACGAGTATGTTATTTTAGAAAATAGTAGTTATTAGCTTTTACCATGGAAAACTTGCATTTGTGGGACTCTATTTTTACTACTTCATGTTACCACTATTTCTACCACTGATTTATTGACTAGGCTAGGAAAAATGTTGTTGCCTGAATTGTAACTGTTATGATGCCAACACTGAGCTCATCGTGGTGGCTCCAGCAGGCTCCTAATGGGGAGTTGCTGTGTCCCATTTTAACGGGATTTTGTCTATAAAACAGCACAGGCAGCAGAGCTGAGTAAACAGTGATGGTGACTGGCTGGTCAATGGTCTGCCATGAAAACAAAAGGGCTCAGTTTGCTTGTGCTTTTCATTTGGGAAGTTGTGAGAGTTTATCATATTTGCTAAAAACATCCTACCAATGGCTGAGGCTTTCATGGAAATGATGGTGAATTCCAAAAGTTCCACAAAATTTTGGCTCAACAACTGTTCTGACTTAAAAGTTCCTTATTCACTATTTTCTACTCTCATTTGAAACTGGTTCATTCACCCATGTCAGGAAGGAGCCCATTTGCTATCAGCCTGACATTCTCCCCAGTTCAAACCCTGTTCACCAGCACTCCCCAAACTGGAAGGCCTCCAAACAAACTGGTAACTTCTAGCAGATATCAGGCAGAGTGTGGGACTTTTTGAAAAGTGCAGACCAGAGAAGTGGCAACAAATCTTAACTGAAGCTGAAACTTGACCTCTCTGTTTGCGAAGAAGTCATCGATGTCCTTCATGATGGAGTAGAGTTTCCGTCACCTATCTTCTGCCTTCTCAAAGTGTGGTCTCTTGTCATCTGCATAGGCTCCTTTTGCAAGAAAGACAGATGTAGCTGCAGAGAGCTGTCAGTTCATCCTGACATAGAGTCAAATGGTCTGAATGACCAGCAGGAGGAGCTTCTCTCTCATGGCTGATGACTGTAAAGGTCTCTGGACAGTCACCAGGCTGTCAGGCAGCAAGTAGAGATACAAAAATACAGCCTGCCCTTAACAACATCACTACCTACTGCTCACACCTTCTGCCTTCTACAGGAAAGACTTAGGTATGATGTGGACACGGCCCATGCTCACTGGACCCAAGTCCCCATCCCTGGAGGGGTTTCAAAGCCGTGGAGATGTGGTGCTGAGGGACATGGTTTAGTGGCGACCTGGCAGTGCTGGGTTAGTGGTTGGACTTGATGAACTTAAAGGCCTCTTCCAACAAAACTGATTCTTTGATTTTATGTTTCTGAGGACTCCTACTTGGGTTGGGGTTGCAGTCAATGTGATAAGTGTATCCTCAGGGAAGCCTGGTGGGCTAGCCTGCCTCCTCTTCCCGAGGTTTCCAGAAGAGATCAGCACACATCTGGTGCATAGGGTGGGAAAGAAGCTATTTCTGTCTCATTTTGATGTCACTCCAGGAACTGTGAGCTCTTTGCACAGGGTTAGAGAGGACGATGTTGGGAGAAGGGGGTTGTGCACATTGACATTTTCCTACTCTGCTGTTCTCAAGGCTTTTGTTCTACGTTCCCCCATGGAGTGACACAGCTTCATGTGGAGTGTGAGCTACTGCTGGCTCCCATGCCAGGTACAGCCTGTTGCCTCCTTCTGCTGGCTTCTCAACACACACTTGGTGCATTGAAAGCCTAAATGGGGAACAACCGCCACCAGTCATGCTCAGCACAGCACTGTGTCGGGCCTTTTGTCTTCAGGTTGCTCTTCTGCAGAGTATTAGATCAAATTCTCATGGACGATTAGAACTGGGAGAATATTAACAAAGGAGAAAATTATGCATTGAACATTTTGCTTGCAAAATTCACTGAATAAATTATTCAGATTTAATGTGGAAGAATAATGGAGGAAATAATTGAATAATGAAATATCATAAAATTAATGGACTATTCTATTAATAATTTTACATCTTGGTCTAATAGAATAGAACGGGGAACAAGAAAAAAAAAAAAAATCTAGGCATATTTTCATATGAGAACAGGGCAATGAGTCTGTTTATGGAACTGCATGCAGTGTTGCCAGCACTCATGAATTTATCATGACTCCTGAGATGCAGTGTCTGTGCTGAGCACTGAGAGTCCACATGCAAATCTCAAACTTCCACCTCTGCAATGACACCAAAAAAATCAAAACAATCACCTGAATTTTGCCTGAAACCCTCCCAACCCTACATTAATATCACTGAGTTTTAGGGCGGCCTTGTGACCTTTCAAAGTCAATTTGCCATCAGATTTGGGACCACACTGGTAAACCCTCAGGAAGGTGTGAAAGTGCCAGAGCAGCTGCTGCCTGCCCTGGGTTGGCAGGGCTACGGAAAATGGCCACATGGTTTGCTGGATGCTGGTGAAGCCAGTGGGCAATTTGATTTCCAAAGATCTGAAGTTTGGTGAGATGAACCCCACCAAAGGAAGACTGAATGTCTTAGCAAGACCCTTCAGAATAGCTGCAGCAAATCAGGGGTGGGAGTCTGACCACTGAACAGCTCATCCCTTCAACAGGTCCTGGGCATTCACATCCTTCTATTTTGCCCAGTAAGGTAGCACAGACACTTCGTTTCACATCACAGAATCACAAAATCATAGAATAGTAAGAGTTGGAAGGGACCTCTGGAGATCATCTCATCCTACACCCCTGCCAAAGCAGGGTCACCCGGCGCAGGTTACACAGGAACATGTCCAGGTGGGTTTTGAAAGACTCCAGAGAAGGAGACTCCACAACCTCTCTGGGCAGCTTGGGCCAGTGTTCCGTCACCCTCACAGTAAAGAAGCTTTTCCTCATGTTGAGGTGGAACCTCCTGTGTTCCAGTTTGTGCCTGTTGCCCCTTGTCCTATCACTGGGCACCACTGAAAAGAGACTGGTCCCATCTTCCTGACACCCACCCTTCAG
>JAVSBS010016983.1:0-22620 GCA_033124195.1 Coracias cyanogaster
TCCGAAAGAGTCCCTGATGATTCATGGGAGTTGTAGTTTAAGCTGACTTAAAAAGACATTTTAAAAATGGTGGGTCCATTTGCCACATAGTATTTTCTGGCATAGTCATAATCATTCCCTGTATTGCTCTTTCTACATGAGACTAACCACCACCATTAGAAAAAACATAGGTCTCCTCAAATTAAAAATATGGCATTGTTCAGCCAAAAACATAAATAAAATATTTAAATATTTATAAATAATCCAGATATGACTTTCATATTCTATCCAGTTCTTTTAACTTTCTAATAATTTTGGTAATTTCCCCCCCGGCCTTTCTCTTAAAGAATAAATTTGAACCCAACATTTTCAATACTATTATATTGTTTTTTGTTCATCATTGCCTATTCTTATAGGAGTGGGCAAAGAACAGATTATTGTGAATCATTAAGAAGCTAAAAATGCATCTTTAATACGATACAAGAGCACATAGGTTTAGAAACTGGGCCAGTGTGTGCTAGTCTGAATAGTCTGCTCTAAGAATTCACTATTAATTTATATTGTTTTTGTTTCAACCCTGTGCCAAAACTGACAAAAAAATGTTGAAAACTTTATGTCTTTAGCAATGCTGTGGACGATTGGATGGAAAGCACCCTCCCAACATTTGAAGATAAGAGCAAATTGGCATGGATACCTGGTACAGTGGAAGAGGGCTGACATCCACAGGTATTTCAAAAGTCTGAAGAAATGGAAAAACAAGAACTTAATGCAGTTTTATGAAGACAACTACAAAATTGTACATGGATCCCATGCAGTAGCATAGGCTGATAACAGACTGACTAGGTAGCAGATCTGTAGAAAGGGTCCTGATGGAAAATAAGTTGAACACCAGTCTTAATGCACCCTTGTCTTGAAGGCTAATGACATATTGGGTACATTAGCCAAGGGAATTGCTTATTGCCCTGTGCTGCACTCAGCAAGCTGGATGAAGAACACTTTGTGTAATTGGAAGACACTTTCTCATAAGAGATACTAATAAACTGGAGTGAGTCCCCTGGAGAGCCACCAGGATGGTCAGGGTCCTGGAGCACCTGCCACATAAGAGGAGACTGAGGTAAATGGTCTTGATTAGCCTGCAGAAAGTTAAAAAGAAATCTAATTACAGTCTTCAACTATATAATTGATAAGAAGGAAGAAGGTGAGGTCAGACTCTTCTCGGTGATGTGGAACAAAATAAGAAGTTAAAACAGTCACAAGTTGCAGTAAAGGAAATTTCTTGATAACGTGTGAGGTCAAGCTCTGGAACAGTGTCAAGAGAAGTTATATCATTTCCATTCCTGAAGATTTTCAAAACTTGGCTAGGTACGTCCTTGAGCAACCCATTCAACACTGAAGGTAACTGCTTTTAGAAAGGAGTTGGACCTCCAGAGCTTCCTTCCAAAAAGAACTATTCTATGATTCTGTTATTTAGAAAACCCTTCAATGACATGTTGCAAAAGAATGAATGAAGTGGGAAAAGAAAGTTCATGGATTTATTAAGACTGGAAGAATCATTCAATCAGGTTATATGACTGCCTTTTCATATATATCGTAGTGAAATATATTTCACTCTGTTACAGTTACGGTACCAATAACTTATCTTTAACTAAAAGTTTGCACTTCATAGTAGTATACCTTTGTAGTAAATACAACAGAGACATTTTGTGGAAAACATCTGGCAAGTGGAAGCACTAGAAACATTTGTTAAATTCTGCAGCATTGCAAAACAAAAAGACTAGAGAGTATATTTAACTCATTATTTTGCTTTCCACTTTGATATATTATTTTTAAAGAACTTTTCACCTTTTACATTTGATAGAACAAAAGAAAAAGAGTGAGTTTCAATTGTATTGTAGATAATAAAAAGGAGTAAAGCATTGGAAACGAATAATTTAGACATCTAGACTACAGTGTAGCGTCTGTGTTCTGTAATTCATTATATCTGATATAATCATTCTGTTTTCTCATGTATTTTGCAATGGTCTCGGTTCTGTAAAACAACACGTATGTATTCCCTCCATTTCTTCATAATTACTGCACACTTTTTTTCACATTTTATGTCTAGGTGAAGGAGCTGTGTTACATCAAAATGTACATAGAATTTTTAATATTACTTTCCAACCTCTTACTACTATCTTACTAGTGCTTGTAAAACATCCAGTAAATGTATTTTGATTTTACACATACTTTTTGAATGTTACATCATCTTTTACCATATTTCAAAACATTTTATGTATAATACTATTTGCAGAAATCAGAACTAATAATTTAAAAAAGAGATTGTTTCTGTGTTCTTTGGATAAGAATCTAAGTGATAAGCAGGACTGACACCACTGCCTTATTAAGAAGCTTAAGAAACACATGATAAGTGGGTTGTAACACATAAGCAAGATTAAATATTAAATGTACAAGGGGCAAAATTATATTTGGAAGGAAAAGGTGAAGGTAAAGGCAGAAAATGAAGCATATCAGGCAACAAATTTAATTTAAAAGTTTTCTGACACTAGGAAGTTTATATATAAAAACCTATCTTCCATTAACAATCTTTTGCACTGTAATGTCTTATGCTGGTTTATGATTATAAAAGAGAGAGAAGAGAATGACAGAATAAGCACAGCCAAGTTTGGCCTATATGACATTATTTCTTCTTTGACAGTATTACTTTTCTCCATTAATTCTAGCTGCTTAAACTATGTTTGAACTTTTGAGGGTGGACAAGTAAAGGAATTAGTTGTTAAATTTAGGATTTACATCATAAGCTACATAATATATGCATTTCAAATTAACTAATGATGTAAGTGCAATTAATCAAATGAAATCCCTTGAGCTGGTTTATGAAGTCTAAATCAAAGGTTGTGTTTGAACTTAATGATTTATGCTGGAGGTACTATTGTCCTTGTTTGAGTTACTGTTGGCGGTTAGTGAGAGGAAGTCATTAATGACAGGAAAATGAAAAGGGTTTTTATGGTATGTGATACAAATATTTCCTGCCTATTCTGTTTTCATTTCTTGACCTTGAATTATTTTTTATGGCCGTGGTCTATTTTTAATTATAAAATCATACTAAATTGCTGGAAGTTACTGCACAACAAGTGGAAGCAAGATTCTCACTTTAGTGCTATAGGGGCATACAGATGCCTTTATTCACATCAAGTTTAGGTCCTACTTTGATGAATTTCCACTGCATTAAATCATCCATTAAAATATTAATTAAATGCACAGTGGGAAGTCTTGGTTTGACTTGAGGCATGAGTAAGCATAATTCCTTATGGCTAACTCCCGGTCTTTATCAGTTATGATAAATTAAACCCACAATAATGGCTCAGCAAAGTGTAATCTAATGCTTAAGATAAAGGACAAGCTCAAGAAAGATGTAGATTGCCAGGAAGAGGAGGTTCTTGGCAATTTTCAGGTTGTGAAAGAACAGATTAGAGGCAAAGGATCTGTAATTCAGGCTTAAATTTCTAGGGTATGAGGTATCAAGAAAACTCTATACTAATAATTTCCAATATAGGATTTACATTCAGTTGCGGTACAATATTCTGTTAATAGTTGATTAGATCCAGGTTTGTGTGTTCATAAACAAAAAATATTAGTTCTATAATTTACTTCAATTATCCGTGATTTATCTCTCCCACTAATTCCTAACTATTTTTGACCAATGTTAATGAGGAAGAGACAGAGGATGCTGAAAGCTTCCCTGCTGGTATCATTAGCTGGCAGCCATCTAACAGAAAATACTGACTTCACAAGGGACTGATTTAAAATAAATTAACATGGGAAGATCTCCCTCACAGAAAGTCTAGGGGGAAGTCCTGAAATTATAATACAGGGAAAATGACACCCTCTTTTGCTTCCTCCCACACATATGCTTAGAGAACTGTGACTTCGTAGTAAAGACTGGGACCAGCTGTGGCAAGACAAAGGACTGACAGAAGACATTGAGTCTTGTGGGGCAAAAATGGATAATTGATTTGGCAGAAAAAGCAGATTTCTAATAAAACTTTACATGACAGCTGTTAAGAAGCTATCAAGGAATCTTACACCCCAAGGAAGACATAATTTTTGAAGAATCCTGACTATTAGATGAAATACAGACATGGTACCTGGAGGTTTCAGAAAAGTACGTGCCCATAGAGATGATGTTATGATGCACATAGGCCTTAACCAATGTAATTGGTTAAAGAATTAATTGGGACATACTGTCAGGGAACAGTGACTGAGTTAATAAAGCTGTTAATAACACCTCATTAAACTATTTTCCTATATCTTGTCTCACTTTACATATATCCAGAAAGTTGCATACTATGGAGTAAGACAGACAGTTAATCTATATTTATATAGTGACTTTGTATTTTTACAGTCTGTTTATACTTACCAGAACAATACCTAGGTTGGTTTTTTTTTTTTTCAGTGACAATATATGTACATACATATGTACTTAAATATATATATGCATATTTACCTGTATATAGGAATTTAGGCGTGACTATTTTCTGTTCTGATCATGCTTCTTATAAGCTGTTCACAGTGTTTACAGTTTGGAGATTAAAGAGTAACAACTATCTCATATCTATATATGACATTTTCTTATTCCTAATAAAAATGCATACATGAAAGTCACAACTTTGTGGAGGAAATCCGCACAGATCTATGAACACCTAGTAAAGTATTGTTCTTCTGCTGTTTGCTTTGATTGTTTATGACATATAACTTCAATAAATTGTTTCTAAACAAAGAGAGGATAAACATTATCTTTCTCAAAGCATGTGTTATTATGCTTTTCTTTAAGAATAACAGCCTACAGAGTACAGGAGGTTAAGAACCATTAGATTCACTTTTCCTCATCTTCCCAGGCCCTCTCATCAGTTTAGCTTCCAAAAATTGTATTTGCTTCGCTTTTCAGGCATTCACTCAAACATCTGTATGAAGACTTGGTTTATTCTGAGAAAGGCTGAGATTTTAGAGTCATACTTGGGATTTCCCCTTTTGGGTACTTGTTAATTTGACTATTGGGTGACAATTGCCTTCAGCTCTTTTGAGTCTGATACAATGATTTGCTCTTTTGTACTGTTCCTGCCTCTGACTGATATTCTGTTACAGCTATAGCTAACATCTTGACTTGGTACATAACAGCAACTTGTCTTTTATGCACTCCTATTTTTTTCTGTTGATTGATTCATTTATTATTCCTCTGAACATGCATTTAAACTTTAAAAGTTTCTGTCCATCTGTTAGGCAGATTCCCACTGCTTGCTGCTGAGTTTTTCTTTTCTTATATATGTTTACTGCCACAGCATGGCTAGTTCTTTCATTACCTAATTTGATTCTGCTTTGCAATTTGACACATTCTGCATTTAATATAAGCCCAGATCCGAGTTCCCATTTCTCATTACTGATTATGGGTACCAGTAGACCAGCTGGGTGGATGACTTTGTTGATTCTACGTAGTTAAGAGTAGGAGATATATCATATACTGCTCCCACTAGGTAGGAATCAACAGTTGATTTGGCAGGTGAAGGAGATATCTAGTAATCAAATTCCTCTTGACAGCTATCAAGGAATTTAACTCCACAGAATGAAGAAATATTTTTCGGAAAGACAACTAGGTGAAATGTATGGAGTTTTCAGATGAGTTTGTCTTCAATGCCCACAAAAAAAAAGTATTTGCAGAATGACATCAAAGGCCCAAACAAAAAGAGATTGTCTGTGTGAATGCACAATGCAATACAGAATCCAAGCCACTTAAAAAAGGAGATCTTTACTACCCCTATAGTCCTTCAATAAATTGCAGACATTTTCATTTTAAACATGTCTAAAATAAAAGCCAAGCCTCCTGTCTTTTAATAAGTAATTCTACAGCAGTTATGTACTGTGTTACAGCCTCAACAAGGTACCATCTCAACAGCAAACCTAACCCAGACTTTATCCTATAGATTAGCACAAACTGAGCTTTGAGACCATATGCATATACTACTTTAAAGCATGACATGCATATATGCTTGTACAATCCATTACCCTCCTTTCTCCCTCTCTTCCTTCCCTCTTGTCTGAAAGTCATTGCTTACTGAAGTATTTATCTACAGTCTCCAACCCTATAAAATCTGTACAGATGCTAACCTTCCTTGGTGGACAGCAATTCTTGTGACCGTTGTAGTTGTTTTTAGCCAGTGATGGTAACCTCTTCTCCTTTGTCACGAAGAGTGTGATTGATAGTGCCTAAGCATGGGAAAACAAATTAGTTTTTGCCTAATACCTTGCAAAACTTCAAAGATTTTTTCAGCACTCTGGGAGTGATCCAGAATTCAGTAAAAATAGTCTTAGGCTGGATTGAAATTCTAGTTATTCTGCTGTCTGTGGGGTAAACAAACTCTAATTCTTTTCTCTACTAATGGGAAGGTGTGGTTCTGGTGAATTAACATGTACTCTCATGAAAATGGTCTGTTGTACTCCGATGAAATAATGAAAATCATATTAGACATAATACGGTAAACAAAGTACCCCCACATACCTCAAATCTTCAATTTTTTTTTTTTTGTGCTTTGATTCACAAAGTTTTCAGCCACATATTTTTAAACGAAAACCTGTATCAGTATATTTAAGATCAGCTGTACTACACTAGACACAGTTCATACATAGCAATGCTGAAAATAATGCTTTATGAAAATACATACCTTAGACATAAAAAAATCTAGTTTTGACCTCTTGCACTTTACTTCAAATTCCAAATATTTTCATTAATTTGAATAGATATAAACCTACAGACAGGAATATTAGAATCTGTTGATTAATCCATGTACTGGAACTGTGTATATTTGTGATTTCTGCTTATGCCCAAAACGTGGAGAATCCTATAGCCTCATTTGTTGAAGGAGAGAGTCTGAAGTTTTCCAAAAAGTCTAGTGATATATTTCAAAAAATGAAGGTGATTTATGACATAAATGTATAAGCCTTCTCACTTCAGAATCAGTTTCTTTTTGCAGGATTCCTGAAAGACTTTTCAGTCTCAGAAGTAAGAATTGAATACGGCTGCATGTCATTAACAGAACCACATAGAAGGTAGAAATAAGAAAAACAGCATTTTAATTTTTACCAAGCTAAAATTGAAACTGTCATTTTGTTGCACTTCCAAATTTATAATTGGGACAAACACACTTGAAAACAGGAAAGTATATTATGTCCTACAGAATTCAGCTAAAAAAAAAAATAAATTGCTATCTTATTATTATTTCTAGTGACATGTAATTACAAGAATCAAACTGTTGTGTATTGATCTTAAATATCGCAAGCCTTGCATAGCTCAAATATAATTTCAGTGAAGTTTTTGCTTTTTTCTAGTATTAATTTCTTGCAGAGATAAGTATATGTTTTGCCACTAGAAAATATTTCTTTTGATTATTTTAGATAAGCAAAAGTATCAAATAGTGTCACAGAATATGAGTATGCCATTATTTCATAGAATCATAGAATGGTTTGGGTTGGAAGGGACCTTAAAGGTCACCTAGTTCTAGCCTTCCTGTCATGGGCAGGGACAACTTTGACTAGAACAGGTGGCTCAAAACCCCATCCAACCTGGCCTTGAAAACCTTCAGGGATGGATCTTCCACAACCCCCTGGGCAACCTGTTCCAGTGCCTCACCACCCTCACTTTGGAGAACTTCTTCCTAATTTCTAATCTATGGGTCTTCCTTTCTTCCCTTTTTGAAAAATGGGGTTATGTTACTGTTTCCAGTCAGTAGGAACCTCACTAGATGATATGACTTCTCAAATATAATGGATAGTGGCTTACCCACTTCAGCCATCAGTTCTCTCAGGACCCATGGATCCATCTAATCAGGTCTCACGGACTGCCGCAGCTTCAGGTTTCTTAAATGGTTGTCGCAGTGTGGTTATCTTTCCTATGGTGAGTGGTCCTTTCTTCCAGTCCCTGCCTTTGCCTTCTGCAACTTGGGCAGTGTGGCTGGAGCACTTGTGAGTGAAGACAGAGGCAAAAAGTCATTGAGTACCTCAGCCTTCTCCCTATCCCAGGTAACCAGGTCTCCCATTTCCTTTTGGAAAGGGGTCATTTTTTCCTTAGTCTTCCTTTCATGACTGTCGCAGTCCGGGCACACGAGTGTTCGTACCACCTCCCAAGGAGGAAAGGGGATCAAGGGCGAAATGAGAAAAGAGAACTTCCTGTCAACTCGTAGGCATGTGTAGAGATTGAGAGAGTGTTTACTAGGTTTATTACCAGATATATTTGCATAAACCGTATCTACTCAATAGAGGTACCACAATACGCCACACTCACCCACTCACTCCCTTCCCTGAGGAACGAGGGGACAGAGCAAAATAAGAACTTAACTGAGTCAAAATATGACCGGGGTGTGTGTGTGTTGTGTTCTGTGGGTGTATGTATGTGTGTGTGGTGTCGGATATATATACCCCTCTTCCGATGTGGTCACGCTGATGGCGGCAGCAGGACTTGGCTTGAACAGCAGCAGTGGGGGGAGCGGTGACAGTGGTCACGCTGAGGGTGGCAGCAGGACCCAGCTTTGAGCGTCGGCACCAGGGAGGGGGTGACGGCGCTGGTCCGACGCCAACCCTCCTCGTGGCAGCACCAGCAGCGAGCGGTTTCTTTTCTTCTCTGATTCACGGCTTCTTGGTTCGCCGTTTTTAAGGTGGTCCTGCAGTTATGCGCTCTTTCCAACAAGGGCGATGCACGCCCATTCACACGGCACTCATGAAAAGAGTCCAATGAGCACCTTATAGTGTGTACGAGAGAGGGCGGAAGAGAGAGAGGAGACGGAGACACCGAAGACGGCCACGGCGGTGGAGGTGGCCACAGTCAAATATTCGGTCTGCAGCTCCAGCGCCTCCCTCTTAAGGTGGCGGGAAGGGAAAAGAGAGAGTTTCCTGTTTTCCCTCAGACTTTTATATTTTGCCGCGCCCCAGGTATTTTCCGCCTTCTGGCTTCCGTTTTCTGGAGGACTTCCTGGTGATTCATGGGAGTCATAGTTCTTTTTAGCTGACTTAAAAAGAAATTTCAAAATAATGGGTCCATTTACCACAATGACTGACTTACCCTGGCTGCTGAATTTCTCTGTGCTCTTCCCAGGCTAATGTCCTTGTTTTCACCCTTTATAGGCTTCCTTTTTTGTGTCTGAGTTTGTCCAGGAGCTCCTTGTTCACCTATGTAGGCCTTCCTCTGACAGGATGCATCACTCCTGAGATTGGAGAAGGTGATCCTTGAATGTTAACCAGCTTTCTTGGGTATCTCTTTCCTCCAGGGCTTCATCCCATGGTACTCTACCGATAAGGTCCCTGAAGAGGCCAAAGTCTGTTCTCCTGAAGGCCAAGGTAATAATCTTGCTGTGCACCTTCCTCACTGCCCTAAGGATCTTGAGCTCCACCATTTTATGGTCACTGCAGCCCTTGAGCTTCACATTCCCCACCAGCCTCTCCTTTTCAATGAGAACAAGGTCCATTCTCCTTGTTGACTCCTCTGACTTTGAGCAGGAAGTTGTCATCAATGCATTCCAGTAACCTCCTGGATTGCTTATGCCCTGCTGTTGTTCCTGCAACAGATATTGAGGTGGTTGAAGTCTCCCACAAGGACAAGGGCTTGTGAACATGAGGGTCCTCAAATCCGCCTATAAAGGCCCTCAGTCTTCCTGGTTTGGATGACCCTATAGAAGACCCTCATTACAATGTCACCTGTCCCTGCCCTTCCTTTGTTCCAGACCCATAAGCTCTTTCTCAGCAACTCATCCGTCCCCCAGTGGAGCTCCATATACTCCAGCTGGTCATTGACATAGAGGGTGACAACCCCCCCTTGTTTATCCTGCCTGCCCTTCTTAAATTTCTCCTCTTATTTCCAGTGGCAACCAGGGAGCAATAAGGATTTTGGAGTGGAAATCCAAACCCATCCTCTTTCCCTAAGCTAGGCTGAGCCATTAACTTTGGGACTCTGTCTAACCTGATCCTACAGACCCACGGTTAGACCTCACAGCCTACTTAGAAGAAAGATCTTCTTAATAAATCACTTTCTTTTTAAAAGTTTTTCCTAATATCTAGCCTTAATTTTCTTTTTGTAGTTTAAATCCATTACCTTTTCCCCCTTCACCCATGGGAACATTGCAAGATTTAATTTGGAGCCATTTCTTGCCTCCCTTGCATTGGTCAGTACCTCTACTATTTTCTTCTGCTTAAAATATTGACAGAAATTCAGGACTCAGTTCAGTAGGTTGTACAAGTATACCTCATGTTAAGTGTCCTAGATTATTCTAACTGGCCTCCAGCTGCAGCTCCAGAAATATGCATGGCCTGTGCAACATCTTCTGGGCCCTTATCGGTATGATATCGGTATGATGACAGGAGCACGTGTATGGTGTTTGGTAACCACAAATCTTTCAAAAGACATTAGCTATCAAAACATGGGCAACTGAACTGGACGCCTGACACAGTGCAGCAATGAGACTTTCCTTAAATTTGACTATTTATTCTGACAAAATGGATGAAGCACCACCTTGAGCCTTCACCTCACAGATTGTGTGCTGTAGGACATTGAATTGCCAGAAGAGAGCAGTCTAGCTCTTTTGACTTGCCAGACCATTTAAGATCCTTTGTTATCAATAAGAACACTGCATGGTCTATGAAGATTCCAGCACCAGGCAACAATATAACCTGAAGAAAAGCCATTTCCTTGTGTGATACTTGGTTGCATTAAACAAACTTTCCCAGAAGTCTGAAAAGCACAATGTTGATTTAAGTTTGGTTAAAAGAGATAGAGAAGAAAAAAGGGTATGAGTTAGTTGTAACTTCCGTGTCCAGTTCTAATAATCAGAGGATTTTTGTCCCACCACTCTTTCACAAATTACTCCACACTTAGAAGTACACAGTGTCATACCTCTTCCTTTGTCACAAACAGTAAATAATGCTGAGTATTTTCAGTGTGAGCATTTCTTCAAAGTGAGAAAAGATCAGAATGCTAATAAAACTGACACTTTTGCAGATGACTTTTAAATCACATCACCTTAATTCAGGATGTAATTTCTTATTAACAGGAAAAAGATTAAAAACAAATTTGAGGGCATGATAATCCTCTGAAAAAAAAATATTTTAAAAATCATAAATTCTGGTTATTAGCAGAATTAAATAGCATTCCCTTCAAATATACAGAAGTAATCTACACTTACTTCTTTTATTGAAAGCATTTATTAAAATTCTTCACAATGCTTCTTCAGCTCTATAGTATTAAAGAAATTATACAGGATTTTTTGTTTGTAAGATGAAAGGAAAATATGTAATGAAAAAGAAGCTGCAGAACATGGCCAAATAGCAAACCTATTTGGCTCAAAGAAATGTACATATATATGCACACATATATATTTAACATTATCTTATTACAGATCATTTGTTTTTCTCTATCATATTAACCACCAAGCAGGTTTTGATCATTTATGATGGCTGAGGTTAATGCATTTAGTTAAAGCTAAGAATGAATTTTCATATCAGAGTGTGACTATTCAGTCACATCATTTGTTCATTTTACGTTTGTTTTATTGTATCTGAAGTTTTTAGTGTACCTTCTGAAAGTTAATATGTCTGCTTTCCAGTACAGAATGGATAGTGCTTGATTATTAAAACATGAGGGAAAATAACATAGAAAGTAATTCTTTAATTTATTACATGAATTTTGTTTTACTTCATTCCACTGTTCTGGTAGAATAATATATACTGGATCTCAAATGCCAAAGCTGAGGGGTGAAATGTATTTCATATACTCCATGAAGAGCTACTGAGGTTTTTTTTTTTTCAAAAAACTTAGTGGCTCAAATTTCCTTTCAGAAAGGGTGATGTGGAGGCTGAAAGCACACATTTCTGAAACCGTGGTAAAGTTTCTGCCCTGGAATAAGCTGAAGTGAATGGTTGGAAGCATTTGGTTTTCTTCCAATTATCTGTCATAACTAATGTTTACACCATGTTTTGAAGAGGACAAACACAACACAAGGTATTAAGATTGCTTTTGCCAAAAATATTATTTTGTGAAATTTGTGCTATACCACCTTTCTTTGTTACTGAGATTGTCACTCAGCTGACTAGAATTTTGGCCAGACCACTGAATTTTGATCTCTGCTAGACATGAGATGCAGGCACCCTTTTAAGGGCAAGCAATGTGAGACATCTCCATAGCATCATAAGAAGCAACCCACATCCCTGTCTATCCTAAAAGTACTTTAAGCTGTTTGTTGTTATGCTTGTGCTTACATGCACAACTTTAAAGGTGGAATTAGTGGGATGAATTAGATCCACAGGCTAGTCAAAAAGTGTTGTCTATTCAATAATGCAAAATTAACAGTATATAAGCACATTCTAATCTCATTTGATAACTCCTGTTAGTTTTCTCTAGGTTTCTAGCTTCTCTAGGAACTAGGGTATTTGTTGACACAATAAAATGAGAAAGACAGACGCGGATTATTATTGATCGATAAATTGAAGAGAAACTTCTAATTCTTTAGGGTCTAGTTCTAACAGACTTGCTCATGTTGAATAGTTCCTTAATCTGCAAGTAATCACAGTAGGAGACTTAGGGCCCAGGTTAATTTTAAAATCAATACCTATGTACATTTTAAAAGCAATTAGTAACCAGTAGTTTATGATTTATTATTAAGGGGTATCAGAAAATAAAGTAATTCTTTAAATGACTCTGAATTTTGTTACACTCCAGTCTTCACTCATCATAAGAATTTCTTTGCATTGCAGAGTAAAAGAAAAACATTGAAGTACTGCTTCTTTGCTGTCTTAGAGATTTTGAAAACTAGGGAAACAGGGAAACTACAATAAACATAAGAAAAAATGAAAGAAGACCACAAGGAAAGAGAACAATGGAATCTAGTTTTAAATAATATTAGTTCATTGTATGTATGGATAAAGGAAGAATTACTAATGTATATTTATAACATGAGCTATCAATTTGAGCACAGGATTAAGACTAGAAAGTAATGAGTGTCTGACCTGTAGCACCATTTGAAGATCTGATTTACATCTTCAGATTAAGCAGATTTCTCTGCTAAAAAAGCCTGAACTTTTGACTGGAATGTGAAAAGGCTATGTGGAAATTTAGGTATACAACATTCTCTACATCTCTAGTTGTTTTGTAACTTCAGTTTATAAATGAAATAATGGTGTGTGTCATGCATGAGTATTTTAGATTATTTAAAGAATTTGTAAAAGTGTGACAGCAGAGTTCAATGTCAAGGTTCACTCTGTTACCTACTATTTGGAGGAAATATACAAGGGAAAATAGAGTTAGAATCAACATGGAATGGTTTGCACAAAGGCTGAAGATATGAAAAAGGAAGAGAGACTCTCCCATTGAGTCAGAAGTTCAGAAACAACCTCCTTGATTTCCAAACTCCTTCTTGGAGAGGAGACTAGGTACAGCTAGATCCGCTCCTAATCCCAGACATGGTCAAAAATTTATGTCTAAAGGATTATAAGTGTTTAGGACTGAAGAATTACCTGTGTTTATGGTCAAAGATTTATATGTGTTCACTCAATCCTTTATATCACTTAACTAAGATTTTAAAGTTTGAGCACACTTATTTTCAATTCCCTACCTTCTGTCTGGGCATCCAATCATAGTTCACTCTGAAGTTGGAACTCTTCAGTCCAGGTGTCCAGTACTAGTTTGTTCTGAAGTTTGAATCCTAGGTTACCCAAAGCAGAATCTCAGGCACTAGATATTATAAAAATAAATATTGTAATACAGTGGTAGAGCAGCAGGGTCAGCTCATGCAGGGTGTCTCTGGAGAGGAACATAAAGAGGAAGGAGGAGAAGCTGAACAAATAAATACCTGGGCAAACATACTTTTACAGACGATTCACCTGCCCCTCACACGACAGTTCTGCCCAAAAGTAATATTTGGGTCTAGGGTCTTCTTGTTTATCATTGGGTCCAAAAATTATTCTGGTCTGACACCTACTGACCCCCTGTTGAATTACTTTACTGTCTCCAGACAGGCCATTATCTTGTCTAGTTGCACCTGCTGTTGATGGCTGTAACCTTGAAGCCTCCTCATCTTCTGATTTATGCAGGTTCTGGAGGCCTTGTTTTGACTAAGTAGTTAAATGTTCAGTAAATCTGAGTCGAAATTTACACCTTGTGGCCTAAGGCTTCAGCACATCTAGCTACCCGTGTCAAGTAAATAAAGCTAAGCAAACAGTAAACTAAAGCACATGACATCATAACTCTAAGTGATTCACTCTATTTAAAACTTATTTAAGCTAAACTACTAATATCTCTTAACACTGAGAGGCATCCCTGCTCAAGAGGAAGGTTGCTTAGCATGCAGTCCAATTGTTATCCAGGGAGAATTGGCCCATCCACCAACCTGTTGTTGGTTAAAGATCTCATTGCTGGAGATCACTGCCATGCAGCCATGCTGCCTAGCAAGGGCAGCTCAAAGAAGCCTCACTGAGGCTGCCATATGATATTTATGAGATAAAGTGGTTAGCTCTGCTCCTTTGTGGATTTTTCTAGAGGAGTTCCTGGCCTGGAAACAGATGAAGCCTTTACCTCATCTGGAGCCTGTACCAATCTGTTTCTGGTTTGGTTAAGGGGAGGTTAAATGCCAGTACAGTATGCAATACAGCTACTGTGTTCCTGAATTCCATCCATGTTACCCTTTCCTTCTAATCTGTGTAAGATTGTCAGTATTACCTTTCTTGTACTTAACTGAAGTATTTACCCAACATCACATATTTACTACGCCACTTTTCTCAATTAGCCTATAGGTAAACTTTAGCTTATAAAGAAGCCTGCTCTTAATTACTTCTCAGCATATAAAATAGGACTACCAGCTGTCTAAAACTCATCTTAATCAGCAATGTAAGTAGACAAGACAGGATGTGAAGGATCTAAAAATAAAACAAATTAGCTTGCCTTTTGTAATGCCTTTACATTTTAAGTAGTCCAGCTTTTACTACTACTATATCAGCTCAACTCCTCCACCTTTGAAATAACACTACCCCTAAAATTACTTTTCTATGATTTGACTCCTTGTCACATATTATCCTCTTCTCACCTTCCATGTTTGCCTTCAAAACCATGAAGCTGCCAGGGCTCCAAGTGCAGCAACAGTCTTTGCCACTTCTTTCCTCCCTTACCAGGAGTTTGTTCTGTGCTCAAGCTCAGTGTGATACACCACAGCTGTGTAACCTAGGATCAAACTATGGTGGAGACGGCTCTGTGAGAGAGCTGTGATAAGCCTTGTCTAGGGACTCCTCACCTCCTAAGGGAGGTGCACTTAAGCTCAAACTGTCAGCCTTACTCTTTATCTGAGCTACAATCTGTTTATTCCTATGCCTGGCCATGTACCTTGGTGATTTTGTAATTTTGACTTGCTGATTTGACTTCCCAGCTTGATCTCAGACCTACCTTACCACCATGGACTTGACCAGCTATTACTGGGCTATGTCTGATTCAGGTTACTGTCTCTAGTCATGCTATCTTTGATTGGGTGCTGTGGACCGTATCCTTCAGTGGTGAAAACACTGTTGATGCCTGCCTTGTTGTGACCCTTTGCTCCCATTTGGACCAGTCTGTCCTTACTGCTTCCCGACACTGCCATGTCTATGCTTCTGCAGTGTCATGCTTTAATTCTGCACTCTGCTGTTGTAAACTCCAACTGCTATTGCTGCTAGTGCTACCCTGTATTTCATTGCTTAGTTTGAGATTTACCTGTGACAAGTATCGCATACACGTGTTTCACTTCTTCTAGCTGTAGAGCAGGATTCACAAATCTGAGGATGTGTTTAAAGACAGAAAAAAAAATGTGCTGGAGCACAATTTTATTCATTTGTTACTTCTTAATGTGAAGTTTTTGTAATCTGAGTGTGACAAGATGCTTGATGATATCAACAGAACGATACTATTATACTTTCTAATAGGCAAGCTATAGTAATCAGGATTTACACTATTGGGAATAGCTCTGCAGAATACAGAAAATGTATACAGAATGCTTAGGTACGTAGCTTTGTGAAATACTACTTTGCAATCTATCTAACTTCTAAAAATGCTTCTAGTGTAAGAAGAAAAAGTAGAAAAGTAGAAATCAGCTGCAACAGATCCTTGGAAGGACATCTTCTTCTTTTTTTCTTTTCAAGAATATTTGTTCCAAAATCTTGAAGAATCAAGGGTTTTTACAGGAAATGGGAGAACAGGAAAGAAAAAAAAGCCCATCCAAACTCATAAAAGGGAGTACAGCTTTTTCTATAGGCAATGTATAAGTAGCTACTTCCAAGTATCCTAGGCAGACACTTATCCATGTATTTGCTCAAATCCTTAGTGATTTCTGCATGCATCCAAAAATGAAGTGTTGCAGTGATTAATGTTGCAAAGACTAATTTTTAGGTAGCAGACCCCCCATAGTGGAAATCAAGACCTTAATTAAATATCTGAACTGCACGAGAGAAACTGGCTGCCTGAGAGCCCTGTTTACAGTGCAGGGAGACAGCACAGGCAAAGACATACATCTTGCCTCTTGAATATTGATTTAATGTAATATGATTTTACGAGAGACTGAGATTCAAATTGAAGAAAACTCTTTAAGTGGGCACTAAAGGTCTGTCTTGTATAACTAGCATACTAAATTATCTTTAAACTTCTTTTTTTTTTAATGGAGATATTGGTAAAATCTTAATGAATTAGTAGATAGAGCACTTGTCTGGGATGTTGAAGATCTGCTGGTAATTCTGCCTTCTGGTAGGACTGAAAAACCAGAGTCTCATTTTCCTGGAAGTTTTTACATCTTTATATTACATATTACATACATTTTGGCTGAATTTGTTGTACTTTGTATAAAAGAACTGAAAACTAATTTAGCCAGAGAAGGAGAACAAGGCTGAACATGACAGTGTCTAGTAGATAAAGTAATCCTCTGAAAGATGGGGACAATAATGTCCAATTTTTGTTCCGCAGCCTAATTACAGATTTTGTGTCAATAAGTCTTTGTTCAAAATATATGTCCAGTTTCTGGCATAGCAGTCAGAATAAATTATGCAGTCCAGTCCTCTCTC
This sequence comes from Coracias cyanogaster, assembly GCA_033124195.1. NCBI lineage: Eukaryota > Metazoa > Chordata > Aves > Coraciiformes > Coraciidae > Coracias > Coracias cyanogaster. The sequence continues at coordinate 17,080 of JAVSBS010016983.1, forward strand.
TGTCCCCTAGGATGGGGAATGACAGAGCCAATCCATCCAGTTTTGGTCATGAACTGCAGCTATGTTGCTCAGTCTACAAAATCTATGGATGCATCTTGATGTTTTGGAGAATTTAGCAGCAAAACTACCTGATCATGAACAGGTATTCACATCTATAATGCACAGTATCATTTTCCCAGTTATGTCAACATAATACTGAAGCCACACTGAAAGTGACCTCAATGAACTGATCTTATTTTTATACATAAAGGGCCAACAGGCTGTTCAAAACAAGTTACTAGTCTTTATAGAAGGCAGGTGTATATGTTTCTACAAGGCTATTTTGCTGCTGAAGTCCCATCTATCATTATATCACAGGTTGAGATATTTCAGGTACAAACACAAGTAAAATATCACATTCCTGAGGAACCTTAATGATGAAAGTTAAGAGGACTACAGAATTTTGGTCCTTTCAGGTTGCAAAAAAAGAGATATTTTGAAGACCTAACTCTTGGTTTTAGGATCCAGGTTTTAATTTTGTTCACGAGAAATTCAATTTAACTCAAAAAAACTAGAACTGCTCAGAAGCTTGATACACCAAGCCAACTTTGATTCAGCATTCCCTTTACTGAGAAGTATTTATTCCAAAGTTGGGGATCTGGCAAGATTTTGCTAAGGATTATATTGGGAATCTTTTGATACTTGCAGTAACAACAAATCTCATTAACAGGTTTAGAATTTGGTCATTTCTATGGGTTTCAAAAACAGATAATTATTTTTCTTCTTTTCATTTTTAAACTTCTGCTCTTTTTGCTTCAATTCTCCTGCAGGCCTTTATTCAGAAAGTGTTCCAATGTGATATGAGAAGATATCCATACGTGCTCACCTTTCAATTTTTTAATGGAATCCTAGACCTCCTGCCATTACAATTGTAAATAGAATGAAATGGTTATGATTAATTGCAACTGCTCATAATTTTTAAAATATAGTTAACTATCTAACCAACATGTTGACAAAGGCAACATGTTGCTGTTCATTCTAAATGGAAAAAAAAGTACAGAAACTAATGTTTAAGCAAGCTCAGTATATTAATTATCTGATTATACTGCTTGCAGTATGAACTGATAGATTCTGATTATACTATGAACCTCTTCTAGATAGTGTACCTATTACTTCATTCAATTTTGTTGTAAATAAAAATATTTTATTTCAAGAGTGAAATTATTTGAATACTGATTCAATGACTTCCCATAGAAGATAAAAATGGGAAATGTGATCTGTTAAGCCATTTATAGCGTTATATGCTCACTGTCAGTTTTTTTGTCCAGCTCAAGGAATCTCAGTTAACTTCCTTGCACGTATGACACCAATCTGAAAGATCAATGTGACTGACAAAAGTGTGATTTCCTATTTTGTAACTTCTTGATACTAGCAAATATGAAAAATACAAAAGTCAGAACATTACAGAATGGTGTGGGTTGGAAGGGACATTTAAAGGTCATCTAGTTCAACTCCATGCAGTGAGCAGGGACATCTTCCACTAGATCAGGTTGCTCAGAGTCAAATCCAATTTGACCTTGAATGTTTCCAGGAATGGGGCATCTACCACCTCTCTGGGAAACCTGTTTCAGTGTTTCATCACTCTCCTTGTAAAAAAATTATTTCTTATATCTAGCCTGAATCTACCTTTTTCTAGTTTAAAACTATTACCCTTTGTTCTGTCACAACAGGCCCTATTAGAAAGACAGTTCTCGTCTTTCTTATAGGCCCCATTTAAGTACTGAAAGGCTACAATAAGGTTTCTTCAGAGGCTTCTCTTCTCCAGGCAGAACAGCCTCGGGTCTCTCAGCCTTTCTTAACAGGAGACGTGTTCCAGCCCTCAGACCATTTTTGTGGCCCTCCTCTAGACCCTCTCCAACAGGTTCATGTCTCTCTTGTTCTGATGGCTCCAGATCTGGACACAGTACTCCAAGTGAGGTCTCACCAGAACAAAGTAGAGTGGTAGAATTACCTCCCTCAATATGCTGCCCATTCTACTTTTGATGCAGGCCAGGATATGGTTGTCTTTCTGGGCTGTGAGCATACATTGCTGTGTCAGGTCCAGCTTTTCATCCACCAGTACCCACAAGACCTTCTCCGCTGGGCTGCTCTCAACGCTGTCATCTCCCAGACTGTATTGATACTGAGGATTGCCCTAATGCAGCTGTAGGATCTTGCACTTGACCTTGTTGAATGAGGTTCACACAGGCCCAATTCTCAGGTTTGTCCAGGTCCGTCTCGATGGCATCCTTTCCCTTCAGCATTTCAACTGCACCACTCAGCTCGGTGTCATCTGTAAACTCACCAAGGGTGCACTCAATCCCACTGTCTATGTCACTGAGGAAGACATTATACAACACTGGTCCCAGTACCAACCCCTGAGGGATGACCTCTCTGTCTGGACATTGAGCTGTTGACCACTACCCTCTGGATGTGACCATCCAACCAATTTCTTATCAACCACACAGTCCACCCATCAAATCCATATCTCTCCAATTTAGACAGAAGATGTTGTGGTGAATCAAGTCAAAGGCTTTATAGAAGTCCAGATAGATGACATTCATAGCTGTTCACTGATGTAGTGTTCACCATGTTCACTGATGTAGTTACTTCATCATACAAGGCCACTAGTTTGGTCAGGCAGGACTTGCCCTTGGTGAAGCCATACTGGCTGTCTCAGATCACCTCACTGTCTTCTTCATGCCTTAGCATAGCTTCTAGGAGGGCCTGTTTCATGATTTTGTCAGGCACAGAAGTGAGACTGACAGGCTGGTAGTTCCCAGGTTCCTCCTTTCTACCCTTAGAAATGAATGCAATGTTTTCATTTTTGCCCTTCTTGTGTGCTCTTCTATGTGAACTGCTGTGTGAACTGCTGTGCCACACTCTGACTGACATGCCACGCTCTGTTTGTCTGCTCTGCTCGCAGCACTCCCTAGACCACTTCTTATAGGCATGGGGCTGGTCGCCCAAGCCCTGACCATGCCCATACCTTGTCAACATCTCGCTCAAGATCTGCCAGCTCCAGGAGCATCTCACCCTTCTCCTGGCATTTCCCTACCAAATAAAAACCCCAGGAAAACCCCTGTACGCTGAGATCTACACTCCACTGTGGGCCGGGCCAGCTCCAAAGCAGCTCCCCTAGGTGTCTAGCTTTTTAAGGGCAACATCCATTGTTAATACATGTAATAGTGTGGTAACATGCTTCAAAACATCTAATTTCTATTTACTTAGCTGATGGCTCATGTGTTGACACAGATTACTTTTAATGCTTTTCCTATTTCACTTTTGTTGAAATTGCTCAAAGGAAAAAATGCTAAGCAGAAAAGTAACTAAATATATAGAAAACAGGTGATTCTTTGTAACCTATTTATCTATGTCCTTTTAATATGTTTATTATTTTTAAATCAAGGTTTGTATTCTCCTTATTTGATGATTTTGCAAGTCCATTTGATCTAACTGGAGTAGAAATTTGTTTCTCTGCAACTTCTTTATAGCATTGTAGGAATTAACCGATAGAAGTCATTTGTGTTCCACAGATGAAGGTCAAGAAATGCAGCACAAGAGAAAGAGTTAAATTTAGATTATTACCTAGAAGATGTATGATTTTATGACATCACAGAGAAATTTGGGATTCTAGTAGTGGTTTTATTTGACTTTTAATGATTTCAATAAATGAAAGAGTACATTCTTTGGCTTTCAGCTTTTTTGCCTTTTTTCCTAATTTGACATTCATTTAAAACACTTTCCAAACAGCTTAGAAGTTACCTTCATTCCAAAAGGGGACAAATGAAGGTTTTTAGATTATTAGAACTTCAATATCATTTTGTCTGGTGGAATAAAGAATGCTATTGAAGATCTGAGGTCTGAATGCCCACTCCCAGCAATGGCCTCTCTCCCATTGCTGACAATTAGACCCCCATATACATACATGCACCCAGAATAGGGAGTCTCTCACCCTGGAAAAGAGTTAAAAATAATGTTTAATCTGGAGACAAGACAGACTGTACTGATTGGGTGTACTGACCAACACCTGACCCCTTTTATCTCTTTCTCTCTTTATTTCCCCATGCTTCTTCTTACCCAGACCAACTTAATCCCTTCCAATCCTCAATTTTCATTCTTCAATTGAACACCCGTAATCAGTCTTGATAGTCTCCAAGTGTTTTTCCTATAAACCTCATAATAAGCTCCATACCCTTGGGGAGGGACCCCTGCCAGTCTGTGAGGTGCCCTGAAGAGCTGCCACAGCTCATTCCTGATGTGAGGTGCCCCATGAACCCTGCAGCTCAGGGTGTCCTGGAACAGTCCTGATGGGATCTGGGGTGGGAGTTGTATCTCTGAGTGGGCTATTCAGGCACCCCTGCCTGCCCCAGGGACTCTAGGCTCCTTTGTGTTCATGGAAATGAGCCTTTAATCACCTGAACTTTCACTGTATGTCTGTCAATAATAGACATAGTCAGCATAATCACGAACTGATGACCTCGTGAAATTAATGGAAATCCTGTTTAGCATGAGTTTAGTTGCCCATAACCAAAAAAAAATGTCCTTACTGGTCCAAACTAAAGGTCTATTCACCTTAATAACTCTAGTATCTCATCATAAATTTCAGTAAATAATAAAAAAAGAAATAATATAAAAATAGATTATAAACAGAGTATATCTCCTTCAGTAGTTCTAGGAGAACAAGAGGTTTTACCTGGACCATAATATCAATGAGCATTGCTCATGTAAGTTTTAGCAAAGCCTTCGACATTATTTCTCTCAGCATTCTCCTGGAGAAATGGGCTGCTTATGTCTTGGAAAGGCATACTATTTACTGGATAAAAAAATGGGTGGATGGCTAGGCCCAAAGTGCTGTGGTGGAGTTAAATCCAGTTGATGACTGAAGTGCTAGGGCCTGAGCAATAGGCCCTGAACTAAAGTTGACATATGGATGAATCTCACAACTGGACAGTATGAGTGAAACCAACAGAGGATTTTTCTCTGCTGGAAAATTAGCTGATTAGCTGTGAGAACAGACACACAGGTATCCTGAGAAATGGATGATTTAGGGCCAAAGCAGATAGAGGTGCCTCCTCCTCTTTGAGTTTCTTCCCAGGCTTCTCCGACCTTGGATGGAACCCAATAAGGAGGAAAAATAGCAGGTGTTCCGCTTTTGAAGTTATTTTTGAGGATTGTCTATGCAACCTGAATTGTTTATCCAACAGTATAAAAGCTAGCCCTGCTTGCAGTGAATTTTGGAAGCCGACCTGCGGATGGACGCACCATGCAGGGTTTTCCCCCGTTACCAGAAAGGCCCCTGACTGCTCGCTGCACCTGGGAGTCCCCAGCAACAGTGGGACAGGACAGAAACATCAGACTGGACAAGGGTAATGGATTTGATAGGAACGCTGGAAAGGACACAGGTAATGGATTTGATTCTCAGATGGGATCCACTCGAGAGTACTGAGAGAGCTGGCAGAGGAACTTGCCAAGCCTCTCTCCATCATTTATCAGCAATCCTGGTCAACTGGGGAGGTCCCG
>JAVSBS010016983.1:22720-61196 GCA_033124195.1 Coracias cyanogaster
AGAGATGCTAGGAGAAAGGTTGGACTTGATGACCCTGGAGGTCCTTTCCAACCATAATGATTCTGTGATTCTGTCTATCCCTTTGGTATCTGCTGCAGTTTAGCCATGTACCTCTGTGGATTGTATCATGATCTGCTGATGCATCTCTCTGGCATTTCCCAGGGTGGTCTGTGCATGGCTATGGTGGTATTCAGGGTATGGTTGGTTTTATCCCTCTGTTGTTGAGTTTGCTGCTTGGTTTCTCTTCCCTTCTGTTATTGAGCTTGTGTTTCGGTTTGTTTTCCCTTTTGTTATATCACCCTCGGTGAGGGAGTTTATTTCTTCTGTTGTTGGCTATGCTATACCATTCCTGTGCTCCATGGAGATAGATAATAAGATCTACATCTGTTTATGCATCTATCTTCTACTGATGGTTCCATTCTTTATGCTAAGTCAGGTAATTGGCAAAACAATGACTGGTCGCAAGTTGTGCTCCCCAGGGCTCAGTACTGGGGCTTATTCTCTTTATTATCTGTATCAATTATCTAGATGAAGGGATTGAGGGCACCCTCAGTAAGTTTGCAGATGACACCAAGTTGAGCCGGAGTGTTGATCTGCTTGCAGGTAGAAAGGCATCTGGACAAGCTGGATCAATGAACTAAGGTCAATGATATGAGGTTCAACAAGGCCAAGTGTTGGGCCCTGCACTTCGGCAACAACAACCCCATGCAATGCTACAGGCTTGGTGAAGAGTGGCTAGAAAGCTGCGCACCAGAAAAGGACCGGGGGTTCTGGTCAACAGCCATCTGAACATGAGCCAGCAGTGTGCTCAGGTGGCCGAGAAGACCAGCAGTGTCCTGTCTTGTATCAGAAATGGTGTCGCCAGCAGTAGTAGGGAAGTGATTGTGTCCCCTGTCCTCGGCACTGATGAGGCCACACCTCGAGTACTGTGCTCAGTTTTGAGCCTCTCACTACAAGAAGGACACTGAGGTGCTGGAGCATGTTCAAATAATGGCAGTGAAGCTGGTTAAGTGTCTAGAGAACAAGTCTTATAAGGAGTGGCTGAGGGAACAGGGGTTGTTTAGCCTGGAGAAAAGGACACTCAGGGGAGACCTTATTGCTGTCTACAACCACCTGAAAGGAGATTGTAGGTGAGGTGGTGGTCAGATTCTTTTTCCAGGGAGGTTTAGACTGTATATTAGGAAAATATTCTTCACAGAAAGTGTTGTAAAGCTTTGCAAAAGGCTTCCCAGGAAGTGGTTGAGGTATCCTGCAGATACTTAAAAGGTGGGCAAATGTGGCACTTAAAGACATGGTTTAGTGATAAACTTGGCACTACTAGGTTAATGGTTGGACTTGATGATCTTAAAAGTCTTCTCCAACCTAAATAAATCTATGGTCAAACAGTGGCAGAGGAAGCTGTCCTCCATGATTTTATTTAATGTTCCTTGAATCTATCAGATATAATATTCATTTCCTTAGGTTCCTGAGGCAGTGAGTTTCACAATTCAAATGGAGCAGAGCAGGAGAACTTATTATTTATTTTTAAACTTGATACCCAATCATTTCACTGGATGCTTCATAGCTTTTATAGACAGCTGTCTGATAACCCCTCACTTACATCTTTGCTATGCTAAATAACTCTAGCTCTGCACCATCTTTCTTGACATTTCTGAACACTCTTAGTGCCTATATTTTATTCCTCTTTTCCTTTTACAAAGTGAGAACTGAACTACACACAATATTGTGAGTGAGTGCATTAAAGGTTAATGCACTGGTTCAATGACCTTTTCTGTTTTATGTCTCACCTTTGATCAGATTAAGCAAGTAACTCGGTCCCTGTGCAAATTTTACAACAACTGTTTTAAGGCAATCAACAGGGGAATATGATACAAATTTCTGGGAGTAGCAGAAATAATTGAACTGACAGTCCCCAATTTATTTCATATATGTCATAAATCAGTTGGGCAAAGGTCACAGTTGCCTTCTTACATTTATGTGTGGGTATATTAGATAGCTGGAATTCTTTTGTCTATAAATAGCTGGAATTCTTTTGTCTATAAGAATTATGAATGGTAGCAGACTCAGTGACAACTAACAGCACTGCCATTGAATCTGTAAATTTATTGGAAAAAACTATTTAACTTATCTTGAAACTCGTGTCTCCCTTGGTGTAGTAGACAGGTCTTCATAATGAATATTTTTGTATAGTTTGTACTTTTATTCTTTATTTGTAATATATAGCACATATACCACACACAATATTCTGCATGCTGTTTATATATTTATATATAGTATTATATTAACATTCAGCTATAATTATATATATTAATTTGTATATAATTTTTTACACATTTTGGAGTTGATATGTCTGATCACAGCACACATTATAACAAATATATTTTTGATAATAAAATCCAGATATATCAGTTTTTCAGAGTTACAATGGCTTTTTTAATCAGTTTACAAGGGTCTGTACTAAGCAGTAGTTACTATGGAAACCTGAAAAGATTGGAACTTTAAAAAAATATGTTGCTTAATAATATGATGCTTTGATTGATATTCAAAGTGACAAACCTGGTGTCTAGTGATCAAGAGAACCATCTAAATTAAAGAAAAGGTATTCTGAAAAAAAACAAATCTTCTCTTCCCTTCTCTCCCTCCCTCCCCTTCCCCCTAGAAGTACAAGGACTAAAGGAATAAATGAAAAACAGAGTCTTATAGGAAGCAATAATATTTTACTCTCAGCAAAGGAAGCAAATAGCTAACAATATCCCACGGGGTATTTGGACATTTGGTATTTCACCTGTGAGAAAGAAAATGTTCAGCATGCAAAATGTGGACAGAACTCTTGGAGAAGAGTTGCAATGACACTATGGTACAAAGAGAGAAAGACTGTAATGTGTCTATATGTTCACTAGCAGAGATACTAAAATAGCTTGTCTTCTAGTGCCAGATGTTTACTAATGGCACTTGACTCTATGGCTCTATTTCAGTTGACACTGAGTGTGCAGCTGCTTGTTTTCTTCCACGATTAGCTAAGGCTGAGGTTTAAAGGGGGCTGGCTGTCTGAACCACCATCCAGATAGAAAGAAGTAATGCTGACAGATTGTAGTGAGTGCACAAGGTGATTTGAAGTGCACAGACACTTAGCTGAAGGAGTAGAATGATACTATTACATGCATGTGTCATCTGCACGTAATGTGTCATCTGTGCCTGTTGCACATAAAGTAATGCTCTGTTGCAGTGTGTAAAAAGGTCTACTTTTAAAATAAAACAAAATTAAGCAGCCTGTTATTTATTTCCTCTCTCTCGTAAGATTCTGGAGTTTTGGGCTTCTAGATATTTTCATTCTTTCAAAATATATAAATAAAATTACCCACTTTCTCCTATGTAGGACAGACTCTTTTTAACAGAAAAGAAAAGAAATTACTTTAATTCTGTGTGGTGGTTCAGTCCCTGCCAGGAGCTGAGCCACATGGTTGTTGTTGCTGCCCCCCCACCTCAGACAAAGGGAAAGACAGGAGTGACTGAGATTGTCTTTTTGAGTTGAGATAAGGAGAGTTTAATACAATGACACACAAGAAACAATCACAGTAACAACAGCAATGACAATAGTGAGAAAAACTATGTACAAAATAAGCGATACCGTGCAGGCAAACAGACGGAGCAGAGCAGACTGGCTGCACATGCCAGTCGCACTGCAGAACCCAGAACTGACCCTGGGGCATGATGTAAGCATGGTATACAGTAGCCTGGCTGCACCAAATTAACCCTGTCCTGGCTGAACCAGGACATTCCTCTAGTTCTAAAGGAAAATAATTTGGGATTCTGCTTTCCTAAGCCATAAATGTCAGAAATCCTCTTGGAAAATCTGAGAGAATAATCTAGCAAGTATAAGAAGTTTCCAAAGCCACATGAGTTTGATAATAATTTCACAAAGGGATTTAACTGTTAGGATCCAAGGTACAAGGTGCTGTTTCAAAATTCTTCAGTTTATAACTCAATTGATGTAGATCTTCAGCATCATTTGGCACTTGAATTATTTTTTTCTGTTGTTACTCTTACAGCTATTCAATGACATATCCTTTTTGCCTTGGACTAATGGATTTCTGCCTGGGGCATTGTTTTAATTATTTAGAGTCATTGCTTTATTCTGATCCTCCACTAGAAATGATATCTCTCTCTTTTTCTTCTCTTTTTTTATTATGCCAAATCATTCCAGCTGTGAACGCAAACGGTTTTCCAAAGTTAAAAAGATAATGCATTCAGATAAGCAAACAGAAAAGGAAATTTTTATAGCTTATGGTTTTGACAGTATTTCATCATTTCACTGCAAATAACCCTGGAAAGGCACAAATGATTTTGTGGATAATAGAGTGAGGAAAGTTACAAAGAGGAATCCTACTCACTGATCCTAATATGCCATTTAAAATCTATAAAGATGACTCCTTAAAGACTGCCTTGTTTGACAGATGAGGGATATAGCTTAGGAAAAAAATCACCTCTCGATTGTGTATGAAATTAAATTTACATTCAAATTAATCTGTGCGGGTATTGTATCCATTATCTACCATCATTATCCATTTAGCCTTCTTGTAACTTTGACAGGAGAAACAGTCCTACTTTGTAATTCATCATTGTTGGGACAAAATCTACATCTTTGTTCTCCATTTACATTTAACTTGAAGACTGATGATCTAATCTCTTCAGTTTCTATTTCATCCTAAATGCCTTTTTCCATACCATTTCACCAAAACATGCTAGGATTTAAGGTAGTAACCTCCCAAAAGGTCACAGCAGCAACTGATTTATACACACTGTAGACCTCGTCCAGTATAATTAACCTGTTTATTATTATGTGCTATTGTGATAAGAAAACAACATAGGGGATTTTTTGTATGTTGTAATCCACCTTCAATACCATCCATCTATTTTTGAAACTTGTCTATTACAAGTAGCAAGTAGGAGAGAAAATGCATGAATGTAAAATAAAAAAAAAAGGATATTTCTTATAAAACTGATTCCTTATCACCTCACAGGACATTTTCACTTATTTTTACTTATATGCCTGGTTTTGATAACTTAAATCACAAAATCACAGCAAAATAATTGCAAAAATCACATCAAGATAATTCCCATTGTTTGCAGTTTAGTAATTTAGCTAAACATGAAAACTGTTTTGCTTCTACATACCTTATTTTGATCCCCTGGTTCTTATTCTTGGTTACATTTTGTTCTGATCATTGAATCAAGCTGTTCATCAACGCTGGTAAATACTTTTACTTATATGTCTAAGCAGAGGGAAGCATCCTTTCTTTCTCCTGTTGCAAGTATTCCTTTCTAAGACATGTAAACAGAAGATACTGTATATGTTACTGAAACGAGTCAACGTGATGTTAGACTGTTAATGAGATGTTTCTTATTAGAGTGAGATAACATTTCTTAAATAGTCTATTTGTTAATTTTGTTCTTGAATGCTACTGACTTTTGCCAAACTTCCAGAATGCATGTCATCAAAGTAATATTCTTAGTCATTAACTAACACAGAAGTCAAAACTTTTATTTTTTAAGATGATGAGCTAAAGAATGACACTGCCAGTCTATTACTTTGAAGAAGTTCACAAGATCCTTTTACTTGAATCTATAGAAAAAATATAAGACTACATGAATTCATAAGAAATTAATTTTAAAATTAAAAAGAACATTGATATTTATTCTATTTCTTTTAATAAAAATCACTTTTTGGTCAGTAAAGGTGAAATAACAGAACTATGAGGATATCTAAACATCTGACAATAGATTATGGTAATTGTAAATGTTTTGCATAAAATAACAATATCCAATGGAATGGTTAATGTGATTATAGAAACCAAACATTTTCAGGATGGACTACAATAAGTAGGACAAAATAAAACCAAAAACTAAAATTATGAGGGAATAAAACAATATTCTTTTATATTCTTTATATTTTGAAACCAGAAAAGAACCTAAGTGAAATGAGACGAAAAGTGGCCTCCATTTTAGGAGGTATTCTCTCTGTATGCAGATTCTTCAATCAGACCAGAGTTGATGACCCTGGAGAATTTTTATAATCCTTTGTTTTCCTGAAAAACAATATAAATCCTAATGCAAAGTGGAAGAGAGACCAAACACTAAGTAGCTTCACTGCCCTAGATACTATCTTCTATAGTTATGTACCTCTATGCAAAAACAGTAGTGATGACAAGTTAATTTAAACAATTTTTTTTATTATTTAACAATGAACACAATGGTGGTGTTGAAAGTAATGTGTCAAGTGAATATAGAATTAGCCAGCACCAACACTTCTGTGCTAAAATATTTGGGATGAGAGCAAGTTCAAATGGCAAGGAAGGAATATTGTATGATTAAATATAGTTCTTTTTTTCTTTCTCTTGAGAATGCAGAAGGATAGTGAAGAAGAAATATGTTCAAAAATAGCTTAAAAGAAATATGGCATGAATATTTTCTTACTGAAAGAGGTATGACAAGATAATAGAGCTAGAATATCATCAAGCCCAGGATTCAGTGTCAGCCAGAGCTGATTGTATCTTACAAAATTTCACTTTGCTGTGACTATAGGGAATTAGTTGGCCTGATCTTATGAGAATACAGAGACTTTTGCAGACAGTGTGGAAAAAAAGCATCCCTTTTTTATGGTTAATATATCAAAATATAGATGGGAAATAAAAAAAATGGATTTCGGCTTCTCTATTATTCACAGGGGGATAGCTTTTCAAAGGAAAAATGTATTTAATGGGATTTTTTTGTTGATTTCCACAACAGGTGGACATTATTAATGTTAAACTGCCTTTAACATTTTAAGTTAATTGGAAGTTTCTCAACTTTGATAATTAAGTGTTGGATTTGCACATTTCTGTGTTGCTTGTTAAGACCACTGTGAACCAGTTTACATTATGCGGATAGGCAATCACATTTGAAAGGAGCACCAGCAAATTAAGAAGAGCCACTAGAACTGACTTTCTGATGATAATACCATAAACACATTGCCTTGTATGCCAGATTGCATGACTCTCAGGCCATTGCTTGCTAAGAATGTATACTGGGGAATGACAGGCTTGTAAAAGTACGGTTTTATTTTTCATAGATCTGTTGAGGAAGAACAGCCTCTGTACTTGAGATTAACCAGTGCCCCAGGGAACAGTCTTATAGGAACTGCCATGGGACACCACGGTCCATGCCAGTATTTATATCTCAGAACTGTAAGAAAAATTTATTATTTTCACTTTTTTCCTGTGTATCAACAGTAACAGTGGTATCAGTTGGAGAATTGAATCTTCCAACAATGTGTAGAGAAGGGAATAGAGGATTGAAGAGGCAACACTGGTGGAGACACTACAGGAGAAGAGTCAAAGTACAAAACAAGAGTCCTAAGTAACATTGAGATGCAGGTACATGGAAGAGCTTTTACTTTTACTTCTACTACAGAGCTGTCGCTTAGTTCAGGACTGAAAATATCAAATAACCTTGAAAATTATACTCAACGTTAATAAGCTACCCAGCCTACACTTTACCCCTGATGGTGGAAATTGATGTGGTAAAAATGTGCTTTGATCATAAAAAATAAAATAAATAAAACATTCAAGGACAATTCTCTTGCCTTGAGGCCAATTGCCCGGCTTGTGTGTACACAGTTAAACACCCTCACTGTGCAAAACACGAAGTCTGCATTCCGTAGACAATTGGAGACACTCCCTGGCATATGTTTCCTCCTGAGCCATGCCTGGATAATGCCCAGAAAAGTTAGCTAGATGATTACAAAATAGAATAGGGAATGGGCTAATAATTTTACAGTACAAATCGCTGCAGGTCACTGCTCAGATGCTTGCCCTGATCTGTTTCATTAACAGGTATAAACATAGGAATTAAAATAGAATGTAGTTTAGGATTAGCTTTCAATGGAGATTTGACCTGAAAGAATCAAACACATTTGGAGATTATAGTCTATTTAAAACAGATGCAGGCTCCAAACTTGTTTCACAGAAACTGGTGAGAAAATTTCTTTGAGAGAAACACTGTATTCCTTTCTGGTAGTTATCAAAGACAGTGCAGCAGTAGTTCTCTTTAGCTGACTTAGAAAGACATCTTCAGGACCGTGGTCGGTTTCCCACAAGTACTCTCCAATGCCTGCGAACAAATATAGTATTAATTTATAATGATATGTTGCTGTCTATTTTGTAAATATAACAGACAACTTTCATGACACTTAGGCAAATTCAGATTTGTATCTCTGACCAGAGACAACTATGGCTTACTGTGCAATATTAAGCAAGTTTCCACTACAATATATAGCACAGCTTAGTAAATCAGTATGGTAGGCATTATAAATGTCATGGTTGCAGGGCAAGATTTCACTTGTTTATTTTCTCTTTCATGCCCTTCATGTGACTGTTAATACTCAGACAAATGGTTCATCCAGCAGCAGACATCCTCCTGAATTAGAAGCAGACAGAGTCTGCAATCACTCAGTACAGTGCAAAACCTCTGTTTTGCTTCATTTCTAAAAGGGCCTCATCTGTAGCAAACCTGGCTAATTCCATGTATTCCCAGTGGGAGCAATTAAGACATTTCATCATCAAAGTTTGACTTCTTTGTAACTGGTACTGATACTAAGCTCCCAAATCTTCTTGAAAGAGTTTTGTGGCATACGGAGCATTAATTTGTTATATTTGGCTGTTTACTACTCAGCAGCTGCAGCTGTTTGCTATGGTGTTCATTACTGTCAGTTCTGATTCCTCTTCTCATGTTCATCACATTGTCTATGAATGTTTACCAAATTTGGCCTAGCAGAGAGCATATTAGCATTCTGGTGGTCTAAATTATCCAGGTGATGAATAGTAAAATAGTAATCCTGTAGATATGACAAGTCTTTTGCAATGTGACCCTCAGGACTACAAGATTGAAAGCACAGCATGATTTAAAACAGTAAACTCCTGTATACAAGTATTGTACAAATGAGGAAAAGCATGGATTATGACCATGCCTTAGGTGATGCAGTATCTTCTTTCACATAGTTACTGCTTGTTATAAATATCAGTAATAGATTATTTGCTATTTCCATCTAAAATTACACTACATAGTTAATAGGAATGAAGGAAAATCTAATAACTCCAGGGTGCAAAATCTGCCTTGGTTCTTAAGCACTAAAGCAGCTTTCATAACCACCACATTATAATAATACACAGGAAGGATGTAGACTTCTTATATGATAGCAGTGTGCTAAAGGAAAAGCATTCACAATAGTGTGCCCCTGGAGAAGTCATTATCAGGTATCAAAAAAAATCCAAACATAACAGTGACAATCCCATAGCTAAAGCTTCTGCTTTCTAAAACTTCTTGAAGAATGAAGTAAATGTTTAAAGTGAAAGATTCTGTCCAATTCTTTTGTATGCATGAAAGGTAGGAGCATCATTCACCAGGTAATTTTTATCTAAACGTTATGAAGACATACAGTTTTCATCTTTATCTGAGGAAAATTAGTGAAATGACACAGGGTCAGATGAGACTTATGGTACAAGTTGACTAGAACATTCAAAAATTGTCCAAATTATGTATATTTTTCCGACACCTGAGCTCTGCTACTCAGCCCAAACAACGCAAGGGGATGTAAAAAAAAAGAGATTAAACATCTTTACCTTGTTGATCGTGTTGAAAACAAGTAAGACCAGTGACAGTGGCTGTGCAGCTAGATGGGAGGAGGAAGAATGATTTCCAAGGGCAGATCTGGGATAATGTGCCAGTATATTACAGCAGTAGTTTCAAAACTTAGCATTTCATTTTAAATATGAGCAGCGATCTTTTAAAGAATAACGACAAATTACTGTCCAGGAGGATTTGTTATGATGCTTAGGAAACAGAAATGCTATGTGACATGATTTAAAGAAAACTCTGGATGTTATCAGGTGGGAGTTGGATTGTGCCTGCAGAACACCTTATAACAGAACTTCTTACAGCAGAAGTTAAAAGAACGTAGATATGACCAACATAAATCAGAATATAAGTGTATTTTGAAAGGATCTTGCCATCAAAAGTTGCCAATAGCAGACACCTATTGATAATAACTATTTAATATACCAGCTATACACAGGTTTTTCTTCTGTGAGCTCATCCAGTTTCATGGTACCTCATGTGAACTTTTACCATCCACTATACTACCAGTCAAGCAGCTCCATAGTTTCTTGATATAGTAAGGACCATTTCTCTTTGACTCTTTCAGATCTTGTTTCTTGCTAACTTTGTCTGATGTCTTCTAGGTCTCATATGAAAAGAGTGAGCAATCAATCACAAACCATTTTCTTAATGTCATTCAGTATTTTACAGACTTCTGTTATATCTATCGTATTTTCACTAGTGTATCATAAATATGTTTTCTATCATATCTCTATCTACAGTATCTCTTTTCCTAAATTCCAAGATCACTACCCTTTGTATTCATACTCTTTGCAGAAGTAATTCCATATCTTTGATCCTCTTTATTACCTGGCCATGAACCTTTTTTTATTCTTTTCCCATTCAGCCACATGTTTTACTATTCAGTAATAGGGTCATTAGAATAGATAGACCTTATGTTTAAAATCCCAGTTGCAGTGCAAGTGAAATTGTCAGTAAAGCTTTTTGCCTGAATGAACATAGCAGAATTAGAATTTGAAGTGTTTGGAGAAAGAAATTAATTTCTATCTAGTAAATTAAAAAAAACATAAAATGAAACTATTATTATTTTTTTCTACACTAGTAGTGTCTGCTTGATTGTGTTGTACATATCATTAAGACATAAAAAGACTAATAAAAAATTATATTGGTCTTATCTAAACATAAAGTAAATGTGTTTATTTCATTTATGCCTACTAGGCTAAAGCTTAAAAATTAATCATCTTGCTTTCATAATACTAATTTTGGAACAGTCCACACTATTTGAAGTTAAATACAAATCATATGTGATATTTTAAATATTAAATTCATCATTTTCTGTATAGAAATTAAAGCTAAAATAGTACAAGAGTTCATCTTAGATGAATACTGGTATTTTTGCCTTTAAGGATAACACTTTTTCTTCTCCCTCCATCTGTTTAAAGGAACTTCTCATACTTCATCTGTGTGTAACGTGAGTAAAGGCAAGGTTGAAATGGATAGCATGCACACAAAGATTTTTTTTTTACGAAATGAAACCTTACTGAAGAGATCTAACCCTTGACTCTTCTGACAGTTTTCTCAAGAGCAAATGTCATATTTCCCCATTCTACACCAAAAAGAAGAGTTGTGGCTCACTGAAATAACTTCATCTGTCTGGCTCACTAAGGGACAAATAATTTTACCAACAAGGAGAACATGGTGTAGAGCTATGAATGAGAAGTCAGGGTTCCCAGAATGAGAGGAAAGAAAAACAATTTCAGCCGGCTTTCTAGATTAGAGAAATATATGTGAAATCACAGCCCTAGAAACTAACCATAAGGCTCAGAAAAGAGAAAAATGTTTTCAAGTTTTCTTGAGACTGAAGTGAATGCCACAGTTGAAGTAAACATTTGGAATGTTCAAGACTTTCTAAGTAAAGCTGGGAAGCAAATCAAAGCTTCTGTTTTCTGCATTTTCAAGACAGGTCAGTGAGTGTTAAACACAGGAAGAAACTAAAAATACTTCATGGGATACACAAATTAAGTGATTGCCACATATTGCCACTAATAAGTTTTATTTCAAAGGACCTCTGAGTACTATTTTTAGGATAGAGTTTTGAAACAGAGTGGTTATCAGTGTCTTGAATTTCTCCTGAGAAGCTTTAGTAAAGCTTTCTGAATTTTTTTTATTCAGGATTAACACTCAGCAAATAGATCACTTGGTGGTCCTTAGGAACTTTGCTGTGTTTTGTTTTGTTCTGTTGTAGCGCTTTGAGATAGGAAGTGAGTTTCTGAGAGGAACTCAGGTGAGAAATAAACATTACAAAAATTATCTTGGATCCTACTGCAAAATTTCTGCTTGGATACTGGGAAATCTGGTCAGCGAGTAAACAGAAATCAGTGAAAGAAGATTTTGTGACCTGGAGTTATTAGATTTCCCCTCATTTATAACTATGTAGTGTAGTACACTCATTCCCAAGGGGAAATTCTGAATTATCAACTCTCATCTATCTTAGCTAAAGACTGCTGTATTTCTCCAGACTGACTTGTGTAGCAGACCTGTTGTCAAACAACAATAATATACACAATAGCTTTAAACCTAGAGGTGGCTGGGGTTTGTTTGTTGGGATTCTTTATAAACTTCGTACAGAAATGACTACAGCAATCTTGCAATGCCAAAAGGCATGTTTGGAAAGTAGTTAGCTGTTAGTCTTTCTCCAAAAACTACAGGAGGTATTGCTGCATATAGTCAAAGGTACTGTGCCCAGAAGTTATTTTGTCTTACAATACGGATACTTTGAGGCCCAAACATCAATAGGTGAGTATGCATCCAGACATAGTTATTTAACATTAAATTTAACAAGTGCTTATGTTGATATGAGTGTATTGTCATTTTGTTAATACAATTGTATGGGTTATATCTTTACTGTGCAATGGCAGTGGCTGTGATGATCGTGGAAACATTCCTGCCAAATCAATGGAGACACAGTAAAGACCAAGCAGACATAATGTTTTATATGGTTGAGTAAAGATAATAATGGCTATTCAAACACACTGCAGTTTGTGAGGAGGAAGTTTCTCATTGTTCATGACAGACTGTCATCTGTAAGACAACGTGCATCTAGGGCAAAACAAAATAAAATTTATTTTGATATCAGGTCTAGAAATATGAGGCTTGAGAATGTTTTGTACATAAGAAATGTGCAAACATGAAAAAGAAAAAACAGACTGCAGTGCAAGCAACAAATGAGTATCATTGCATTTCCCCATGCAATGTTACAGACTTTGGGAAGAGTGGCTAGAAAACTGCATGGCAAAAAAAGGACCTGGGGGTGCTGGTAAACAGCCAGCTGGACATAAGCCAACAGTGTGCCCAGGTGGCCAAGAAGGCCAATAGCATCCTAGCCTGTATCAAAAACAGTGTGTCCAGTAGGAGTAGGGAACTGATCATGCCCCTGTATCAGCACTGGTGAGGCCGCAGCTTGAGTACTGTGTCCAGTGTCGGGCGCCACAGTATAAGAGAGACATTGAGGTGTTGATACAGGTCCAAAGAAGGGCAAGCAAGCTGGTGAGGGGTCTGGAGAACATGTCTTATGTGGAGCAGCTGAGGGAACTGAGACTTTTTAGTCTGGAGAAGAGAAAGCTGATGGGAGACTTGAACGGAGATTGTAGAGACAGGTGTTGGTCTCTTCTTCCAATCAGCTAGCAATAGGACAAGAGGAAATGGCCTCAAGTTGCACCAAAGGAGGTGTAAATTGGATATTAAGAAAAATTTCTCTACTGAAAGAATAGTTAACCATTGGAACAGGCTGCCCAGGTAAATGGTGGAATCACCATTCCTGGAGGTGTTCAAAATACATGTAGGCATGGCACTTCAGGACATGGGCATGGTAGTGTTGGGTTGATGGTTGGACTTGATGATCTTAGAGGTCTTTTCCAAACTTAATGATTCTATGATTCTATTATTACCTATAGACATTCACACAGATTATTTGACTATAGCAGCAAGTTGAATAATGTTGCTTTCCAGAAGTCACTCTTGGCTGAAGTAAAATGTCTTCATAACACTAAAGCTTCATATGTTACTTACAGTTTAATATATCTTATTTCAAATGAATAGACAATTAAGTCTCAGTTGAAAAAGGGCATGTTTTTCTCTATGGCACTAATATCTCAAAACACAGAAATTCCAAAATGTTTCAAAATCACTTGTTACAGCATAGTCATAGGAAAGCAATCCATTGTCTTCCTGATTGCTTTCAAATTAGAAGTGGAAATTGCTATAGAAATACCTGAGAAAGTAAAAAGACCAGGAAAACAAATGGTATGAAATTTAATTGTATTACTTGCAGAAGATAATGCCATACTTAGTAGTGAATGTAAAATTAGTGATTTTCTTCTTGTTCATTTCCCATCTTTCTATAGACTGTATCACAGAGAAAAATACACTACTGCTAATTCATCATCTTATCTTAAAGACTGTGTAAAAACTGTTATAAATTTTTTCCTCATCTGCTAAAAGTATTTATGATTACTCATTATTTCATTTCCTCATCTTTGAATAGAAAGGAGTACTGAAACATGTTAATGTTTTTTCATCTGAAAATATGGTTTTCAGCAGTTAGGTATTATTTCTGAGTATCAAATGGGGAATATAAAGTAAAAATTTTATCTGAGAATATAAAATATCAAATGGTGGCAATAGCTTCAAAGACTGAATATTGTGGCCATTTTTTTAAGTCCTTCACACTATACTAAAAATGTTTTATTTGGTTTCCTTTATTGGTTTTGTTTTATTTTGTGATATAGAATTAAAATTTGAATGAAGAAGAAAAGACTTTTATATGTATGCTTTATAAAATAATTTCCCTGAAGGGAATTGTTGACCAACTTTTCTTATAATATATGTGCTTCTTCTCTTCAACATATCCTAAGAAACCAGAAGAAATTAAGGGAATTTTATTCAGTGTTATGTTTTATTTTTTAAAAAAAAAGCATATCTCATTTTTATTTCATGAAACAAAAATTACAATACTGTAATTCAGCTACTCTGAAAAGTTCTAAATACTCTAGCATTAAGAATTATAAATGCTTAAGTGTTAAGTGAAGCCTCAAGACCTGATAAAATGGTGGATAAGGATGTGTCTGTATAAGGAATGCTGTGAACAGAGAGATATAATCATGTTTCCACAGTCTTCTATGCGGAAAATGTCTACCTTCAGTTTCTGGTTCTTGATAAAGGTGACATTTGTTACTCCGAGACAGTGGTGGAAAGAGAATTTTCTCTGTGAAAGACTAAGAAACTTGCTAACTCTTGATTCTGCTAAAGTCCAGTTTAAAATTAGTCTGGAGTCACACACATTTGTTAAATAATAGTTTACTGAAATGCACTAAAACTAATAATAAATACAGTTTTAAACAATGTATTTATATAACTGAATGTAAATTTAACAACATCAGACATGCATGTAAGAGATATAGTACATGACATGAAGGGGAAAGATGTCTTCTTAAAATGCACTTAAATTACAGGATTTTCCTTATTTTATTTTAGGTAAACTTGTCCTTAGCTAAGGGAAGTCAAAACAATAGATAAATATAACAAAATATTGTAAAATCTTATAAAAACAGAGAGATAAAGTCAGTGTTATGGACTTAAAGATTGACTAAAAAATGAACTAAGATATGTCATCTATAAGGACTCCTCAAACTTCTGATTTTGGGGATAAAGAGGAGTGCAGTCACTGCAGAAGCTATTGATGAGTACAGTGATTTCTCTAGTATAATGTGTTTGGAGGTCAGAGACCTGACAGAAAAGTGAGAATATGATAACGTTTTTGTGGTGGTTTGAACCTTTCCACTTGGCAACAAGGCACCACGCAGCTGCTCTGTTGATCTTACACCCCTCTAGTGAGATGAGGAGGAGAAAATGTGACAAAAGTCTTGAAGGTGGAGTCAAAGAACAGAGAGGGCTCACTTACCAATTACAGTCATGGGCAAAAGACAGACTCTATTTGGGGAACAAAATTAATTTAATAACAAAACCACCACCAATGTAGCAATTGACTCAGAATAGCACAGTGATAGAACTGGATCTTAAATATACCTTCCCTCCATCCTTCCCCTTTCCAGATCCAGCTCTGCTACCTCCTCCCCACCAGCTGTACAGGGGGGATGGGGAATGGGGATTGTGGTCAGTCCCAGTCCCAGTTCTTTCCATGTTGTTTCTGCTGCTTCTTCCTCCTCAGGAGGAAAGCTTTTCACAATCCTCCCCTGTAGCAATGTGGTGTCCCTCCCATGGGAGAGTCTTCCATGAACCTCTCCCACCAGTGTGAGTCCCTTCCATGGGCTGTAATCCTCCCCATGATGAAATGCTCCAGCATAGACCTCCCTCAGATTCAGAGACTGAGAGCAGTCCTCTGCTCCAGCATGGGGTCCTCCAACAGCTGCACACAGGATTCTTCTCCATCATTGATCTCTAAGGGCTGCAAGGACCCAGTCTGCCATCTCACCACCAGCTGCTCTTGTGTGCCTACTCAGCTCCTTCCTCACTGACCTGGGCATCCGCCTGGTTGTGTCCCTCAAATCCTAATCCACTGCCAAACAGATTTTCACCTCTTAAATATGTTATCACAAAGGCCTTGATCAGCTTGACCTTGGCCAGAGGTGGGTCTGACTTGGATCTTCTTGAAGCTTCTTATAGGGACCACACCAGTAGCCTTCTCCCCTGCTACCAATATCTCACCAGGTACAAAGCCAACACACTTTTGAAAATGATAAATATAACAAGGTTTTATTTGTTTGGGCTTTTTTTTCCTTCGGTTTTGAGAAAAAGGAGCAGGGAGAAACTTGGTCCTTGTACTAGAAGCTACTTGACGTAAGTTAATGAACTGTGGGTGTTGTTGATACAAGAAATTTAGCATAATTCCCATAATATTATAGTATATATTATGATGTCTGTGGAAAATTTACTGAAGTATAATTCCTCAGGCTATTTGCTAGGAATGTTTTGAGTGACTAAAATGTGCAAGTTCAAACTGCAGTAGCAATAACCACAATAATAAGATCATAAGTAATTATATAGAACTGATATACATGTAAATGAGTATTTTAGATATTCTGTAAGAAAAAGGTAGTGTTTATTTTATTACTGCTCCAGTCTTTGCTGGAGACAGCTACTGCACTGTTATTAGCTTACACTCTATTTCTGTTTGGTATGACTGTATGGTAATAATTCCAGACTAACCAGTTAGAGATGAATCTACCAAAGTCACAAATGTTCAGATAGATCTCCTTCAGCCTACAAGCATCTAGGGAAATAACTCAGCATGCAAAGCATCCTGAATTTAATCCTGTGCTGCTGCTAAACTACTTCTGTTACTCGTGCCAGAGAGGTCAGTGGCACTCTAATAGCTTGAAAGAGGAGGAGAAGCACACAGTAAAATGTAAAGCCTTAACCAGCAAGAAAACATTTTTAAAAGGACTTTTTACAGAATCACAGAATTACTCAAGTTGGAAGGGACTTCTGAAGATCATGTGGTCCAAACATCCCATCCAAGCAGGGTCACACAGAGCAGGGTGCCCAGGACTATATACAGTCAGGTTCCAAATCTCTCTAAGGATAGAGACTCAACAACCACCCTGGGCAATCTGTTTCTAGCGTCTGACCACCTTCACAGAAAAAAAAAAAAAAAAAGGTTTTTTTCTGTGTTCAGATGGAATTTCATGTATTTTAATTTGTATCCCTAGCATCTTGTCTCATTAGTGAGCACTACTGAGAAGAGTCTGGGTTCCTTTTACTCCTTCCCTACCATCAGATATTTCTACACACTGAGAAGATCCCCCTTGAGCCTTTTTTTCTCCAAGCTAAACCGTTCTAGCTTACTCAGCCTTTCCTCATATGACCAGTGCTCTAGTCTCTTTGTTATCTTTGTGGGCCTTTGCTGGATTTGTTTCAGTATGTCTACGTCTTTCTTACACTTTCTTTCTCTACTTATATCTTACTTCTTTTTCTGTAGCAGAGCTCTGCTTCCTGGTTCTTCTGCAAAATCGTTCTAAGAATGATTAATTTCTAATTTTGGACATCAGAGACAGTGAAAAGTGGAAAGTCAGGAAAATTGTTGGAATAGCCATGGCCAGGTCTTTGCTTGAGGTCTGAAATTAGCAGCTAAGTTTCCTAAATCCAAAAAGGACACAAAGGAAACAAGGCCATTGCAGAGAATGTAAATGAATTATCTGAGTTGCTCATTGTAGAAGAAACTGTTGAAGTTCTCAAGCATGATATTTTTGGGAGGTAGTGGGGAGATTAGGGTGTGTCTTAACAGAGGATCTGTCTGAAATCAAAATTATTGTGGAAGTGCTGTGGCTCGAAAGACTGAACAAACAGTAAGAACTCACTAGGACTGAAGATAGTTTTGAGCCTCTTTCTTAAAATTCCCTTTATGTCTGTAAACCAGAGGATGATGAATGTGACACTAATTGGAAGAAAAGCCTAAGGCATGCAGCAAAGTAACTAGAGAGTTGTAAATATCAGTGGACACCTGTATAAATTTGACTTTTATTTGGGAAAAGCCAACATGATTTCTGCTTCAAAAAATTCTTGAATGTCTTTAAAAAGGAAAGTAAACATATGGATATGGATGATCTGTCCAATAACAGTCTTTCAGCAGATGCTTTAAGAAAATTAAACATCCACAGGGTAGGAGAAACCAGAAAAAAAAAAAAAGGAATATCATAGCTATGATAATATTCTTCTGCATTCACTTGCATGCCTCTGACACAGCTGCTTATCTTTCTACCTTGTTTAGATGGAAGGAGCAGGCCCTCCATGTGTGTCTTTAATCCACATTAGAGGTATTGAAATCTTTATAATTTAAAAAGGACTTTGAAGAGACAAAAAGGATCTGTGCAGAAATATGTGAAACCCAAAATATATGATAATTATTCTGAGACATGATTTTTTATTTATTAGGAGAAAAAAAATACAAAGTAAGCAGGAAAAAATGCACAAAGCTGGAAGCATATAGAAGGTTTTAAGTTTCTGATAATTTCCAGGTGAAAAGTACTTTTTAATCTTCTCTTTCAGGTACTTAGCAAGACATTTTTATTTCAGGAAAAGGAGTTCTAGGTAAAGATAATTTCTTTGCTAGTGACAAAAATCTGGGCACATGGGTTATTCAAAGCACAGAGGTGATCAAAAAGTGATCAAAATAGATAGAGACTTCATAACTTTTAAGAAGTAATTTTGTCATTACCATGCAAGTCTTTGCAATTTTGTCACTTAGTTGAACCACTCAGCTAATTAGACTGGGAGGAAATATATCAGTATTGAGAAACGGGTACACAGTGATATTGTACAAAACAGTCATACAGCAGAGAGGCTAGCATGCTTGGGAAAGCCACTGATGCTAAGAATCTGTGTCCAAATAGTGACAGAAAGATGGATGCAGCTCATTTCAAAACATTTAAAAATAATAATTATAATGATATGAGCACAGTTAAAATTTAGTTAGTGTGATAAGCCCTCTCTTCTGTACTTTTTTTGTCCTTTTTTTTTCTTTAAAATGGAAAGATTTCCTGAATAGAGGATGTTAGTTAAAATAATTATCCCTAACAGACAACTTAAATTTTTGTGCATTTCTAAGTTGGCCTAGGCAAATTCTTTTATCAGCAGTGAATTATTTGAAGACACCTAAACATGAATAATATTTAAAAAATTTCTATATTAAATTAATTTGTATATATATATATCTCCAATAATTGTTAGAATGGCTGAGCCTTTGTTCTTTCTGCAGAAAAATAGATAGTATTCTTGAAACTATTATGTCTTTTTACACAAGTTAAAGAAATCATATTTAATAAAGGTAATTTCTAAAAATCACTTCCCAAACTCTTTTTTTTTAATTCTCTGTTTTATAACGTTAAAGTTACAAAATATAAACTGCAGATATGTAATAGAATATATTTGATCATTCATAGATGTGAAATGCCCCATGTTTGATCTTACTGATATGAATGATGTGAATTAAATGAGTGCAGACAGCATTCAGTTGAGAATTTACAAAAATGGGTACATAGAGTGTTGTATTAAAGGCCTCAGTGGTAATCTAGAATGTATTTAGACCAAATTAGTCTAAAAATATTTAAATATTATATATATATATTCTAAATTAAAACTTTCCATTTATCTTGTATCATATGAACTTTGTGAGAATGACAGAAAAATTCTGTATATTTGTTTTCTTTAAGTTCTTAGGCTAATACCGACCAGCTCCATTTTACATGCAACCAGTCACTTTTATATCCTATTTTGCCTGTTCTCCTCTTTGTTCCTTGCTCCGCACATTGGATTTCCCTTGGCATAGCGCCACTGACATTGTCTCCAACATTTTGCACCCTCAGATTTGCATCATAATCAATTGCAATGTCCAGCTTTGTCTGAAGTCTCTTGATTGCCCATCAATTAGTAAGGCTGATAAGGTTTGTTTCTTGTCTTTGATTCTGCTATGTCCATCTGTTAGGTTTGTAGCCATTTAGTTTATGGCTTCCACCTTTTCCTCAGCACTTCATTTGACAGGGTCTTTCCTCAGATAATCTCAATGAGATAAATATTTTATTATTACACACACCCTTATTGATCAGTGTGAGTGACCAGATTTTATTCTTACCACTGCCTCCCTTATTTGTTTATTAAGCTTGTGTTCTTGTAAGGCCACACTTCAAACATTGTGTTCAGTTTTGGGGCCCTCACTACAAGAAAGACATTGAGGTGTTGGAGCACATCCAAATAAGAGCAATGAAGCTGGTGAAGGGTCTAGAGAACAAATATTATGAGGAGCAGCTGAGGGAAGTGGGGTTGTCTAATCTGGAGTAAAGGAGGCTGGTTGAGTTTTCATTCCTGGAGGTTTTTAAAGGGTACGTAGATGCAGTATTTAGTGACATGATTTGGTGGTGGACTTGGCAGTATTAGGTTAATGGTTGGACTTGATCCTTTTAAAGGTCTTTTTCAAACTAAGCAATTCTATTATTCCATAATTCTGTGTTCTTGCTTATGGCTTTCCCCTTTTTAAATTATTCTCTTTGGCATTGAAAATCCCTTGACCAGATACCCTTAATGAGGCAATCTATCCTTCTATATACCTTTAAAGTAACATTATAACTAGTTAAACAATTTGATTCCAACATTTTGCTTGATGTCATTCTGTAAAATGGGGAAAATTAAATAGCTCACTAGCATATTACTACACAGTAAGAAAATTTGAAAAACTTTTTATTTCACAGCATACCAATTGCTTCAAATCAGATATGGCTTCATTTTTTTGTGTGATTAGGCTGAAGTAGAGCATGGAGTTTTGAGAGCCAGCCAACACCTACTAAGGAACTCCCTTTGCAGTATCTGTTGC
This sequence comes from Coracias cyanogaster, assembly GCA_033124195.1. NCBI lineage: Eukaryota > Metazoa > Chordata > Aves > Coraciiformes > Coraciidae > Coracias > Coracias cyanogaster. Next base: position 43,752 of record JAVSBS010016983.1, read on the forward strand.
TCCATGGCAAGAAGGGATCAGAGATTTAAAAAACATTTTAGGGTGCATAGTTTTGGCAAAATTATGCTTTTCTTGCAATTACATGTCATTCAGCACTAGTAAAAAGAATTGACAGAAGCAGTTAGAAATGTCACCTCCATAAATATAACTATATCCATTTTATAACTCATTGGAACCATGTTGTTATCGGGAACTGTTAACCGTATGCATTCCCATACAATTTTTCCCCAGTAAGAAGGGAATATCTTCAATCATATTTATTTTTATTTTACCACAGAAGGAATCGGTCAGCACCTAAAATATATGTTGTCAAAAAGAAAGAGGTATGCAGGGAAATCTACATGTATAGAGAGTAGTAATCTGTAGTTTTTTATTTATGGAAAATGTAATGATAGAGGTAGAAAAGTAACACTCAGTTCTTACAGAAAGATGAGTATACAAGACTTTATACAGATTTGTTTAAGAATATTTTAAGGAAAAAATCAAGTCCAGGAAACATTCTTTTTTCCCTTGTTAACATTGCTGTGCTTGTCTTTGTATGTTTAATCCTTTCTTTGTTTCAAAATAATGCTTTATGGTTATTACATACCAAAGGATGATTAAAGCTGTTCATGATAAACAAGGGGCAGAGCCAATGACCTGGAATACATTTTAATTCCCTTAGCTGTAATTCTTCAGTTCCTATTAGCAGTATCTGGATGTCTTCTGCACTAGTGTGTGGATACATGTAATTACAGGTTTTGATAGTAAAGAAATATTTTCAAAGGCAATATATGAAATGCCAGCCAAAGGCTCTAGAGCACAAACCTAATATTTGTTTATTTTCAGGAACTTCTGTGCTAGTTCATGTTGGGTTAGCAGATTTTTACTTCACAAAAATCTCTAGCAAATATAACACTTAAAACTCCTTTAGAGATAGTTCACACTTTGAGGATAATGTCTAGATACAGGAAAGTGTCTTAAAAGAAGGAACTATGTGAAAACTCAGTAGTCCCTACATGTTTTGTAAGGGAAAAGTGCTTCTGGAAAATCATAGCAATGTTAAAATGGGAAAACCCTGTGGGAAAAAAAAAAAAAATACAAGGAAACCCACACATAATGTTTTATTGTTCAAACAGGTTTTTTCTTTAAGAGAAAATTGTTTCTATAAAGCCTGGATTTCAAAATCAGCAGAGAGCTTACTTTATATGAACCCGCTTAAAACCAGCGAAGATCTGAAAGAGCTAAGAATTTCAGAGAAGCTTACCTAGTTGTTTATTCTCTTATTAATGCTGGAGCATGAATCCAGAATAATGTATTAGTGCAAAGTTTATAAATATATAAAGAGTGGGCTTTCTGAAGAGTTGACTTCATCACATGAATGAGTCACATTTATCATTGTCTCAAAGTTATCAGTTTTATGAAAATACTTTATTTAAATTATGAAAGTCTTGATGAGACCAGAAGCTTCACTGAAACTCCTATAAGCAATATAGGACTCTAAAGGTACAGTCATACTTTGTATTATTCTTGGATTTGATCCTATTTTTTTAAGTTTTTGTCTGACATTTTGCAAAATTCTAGATTTCTTAGTCTAGGCACTCCACTGGGTTCCAAAATCTCCAACTCTCCTAGGGTCAGTGGTATGACAGTAAAATGAAGCAAGAGGTGTCATGTTTGTTAGATAGTATCTAGTCTAAAGAAACTTCATTTTAGGTAGTTTTCGTTTAGTGCAGTAACAGGTATCTTTCATGCCCATTTTCTTTCAACTGGCTAAAAGAAACTACTAGCTTGCCTTTCCATTCTCTTCATTCAGTTTGTCACCACCACAGTGTACATGACTGTCAGCCCTTTGAACTCAGTCTATGAAGACAGCAACTAAGTAAAGGAAAGGCAGCAAAGGTGGAATTGCATAAATGGCATTTATTAGATACCTGTTGATGTTGCAAATCACCAAAAATTATTTAGCTGCATTCTTGGATTTCACTATGTTTTTCTTAGCAAAATGAAACTACAAAAAATATATATATACACATAAGGTGATAGTCAGCTTTTCTAACTTAGACATCTTAAAATATATAGTCATCTGGAGCCTAGATTCTTTATAGAAGCAATTAATAAAATAAAAATCTCAAAAGGATGATTCCTAAAATGATATGTAGAATGTAAGTAAACTGCATCACCAAAAGTGAGATATCTGATATTAGCTGTGGATTTCACATTAGCTTCACATTTCACAACAACATAAGTTGTATGAGGCAACATAAGTTGAAGTAAGACTATATTGTCTCTGGGACCATTCTTCTTCTGCCTCTGGCTATGTCTTTCCACTTTCTCCCTTGTAGTGGCACTAACAGTCTCATGGTTCTTTGCTGAATCACACCAGTTTGTTAATCTTCGTGAAAATGAAATCCACTAAAGTGCTTTTTCTTTAACTAAATCAGTGGGCTAGGGTTGTGCAGCTGCTTCCACTGAGTTTGAGAAGGGCAGGATCACTTTTTGTAACAAGATAGTTGTACACTGTGGGCAACAAGAAGTGGGACTTCCCTTTTCAGCAGCAGCAGCCCAAACCTAGTTTTGAAACTGCGCCATTTCACAGCACTCATTGTACACAGTAATGCTTGCAGAAATGATGGACCGTGGAGAGAGAGGCCAGAAACAGCTGGAAATGAGGTGTCAGTGCCTGGAAGGAGATGGTGTCCAAGACCTGATACAGATCACATAATTACAGTGGTATACGTTGAGGCAACAAAATGAATTCTACGCTAAACATCTTGATTGGCCTCCATAATTTGTAATAAGAACTACACAGTATCCCTGCTCAAAATGAAATGTCAAGAGTTTATCAGAATGTGAAAAGAGATGACAACTCAATTACACAGTTAATGCAATTAACCACTAGTATTGAATGTACAGGCTAGCACAGAAAAATTTTCACTGCTTTTGCTTTGACAGATGAGTTCTATAGATGATTTTCTTGTCAGTCTTGTCCAGAAAACCATGCTTCCTACCAAAAAAGTACATAAAATAATTTTATGTTGTAAAGTCAGAATAAAGTACAGACCCAAAAATGTAAATTTAATTTGTAATAGCCCACACTTTAAAGCACTGATGTAAAAATTCCCATTAGTAGCTGCTGTTAATAACATATTCTTTGAAAATGAGTAAATAATTAGTTTATTTTTATACATTTGGGGCAACAAAATACTGAAAACTATTAAAAGAAGTAATTTTCCCGAATTTATTTTGTAATGTATATTTAGAGACAGGAGTAGTGTTGAGAGATTGACAACACACTTCACCTTATACAGGGAGAGGTAATTATCCCTTGTCGATTAGACACTAAATCACTAAGCTACAAGCAGCTGGTGATGCATAACCCTCATTATAATTTCAGACTGTTGTACCATTTCTCCTAGTTTTATTTAGCAGTTTTAAAGGCAGGATAAGATATTTTTATGGCAGGAAATTTAGTGAACATGTGGAAATAATTTTTAAAAAAAAGTAGAAGAAAGGCTACTATATTTTAAACTGGGATGATGGTTATGCACCACCAGCTGTTTATAGTTCAGTGATTGAGAATCTAATTGACAAGGAATAATTACTGCCTCTCTAAATAGGGTGAAGAGTGCTTTTGCTATAATAAGGTTGGAGAATGGCCACATTAGGAAGGATTCCAATGTTTAACAGAAATAATTTTGTCTTTTCCTTCTGTTTAATAGCTCCAACATTTGAGGCTAAATTGTGTTCTAGATTGTATCTGTACATTTCCACTGATGTCAGTGGGTTTGCCTTTGCACAATGGAACTTGGAAAAGAGAACTGACTTTGCATGCATAATTGAAGTAGAATACTACAGTCATGACGTATTTACAAGGTAGTCTAGCATCCCAATCAAATACAGACCTTACTTGTAACTATGTTTAAACCAGAGAAATTCCGCATAAGTCGATGCAAAGACAGAAGTATCTATGACATTATGTGACAAACTCTTTTCCCTTTCTCTAACTGAAGTTTCTGGTGGATATTTGACAACATCTCAAGAAAATCAGGCTGCTGTGAAAGGAAAGTACCGCTGTATCTGACAGCACGATTTGAACAGTCATTGAACTAAGGTCCTAGGAACGTTTAAATATTTGGCTAGATATGTCATTTGGAAATGATGTGAAAACCAAAGTGAAAAAATTCCCATGATGGTAAGGAAAAATGCCTTAAAAGTAATTTCAGATACTTGTAGAAAAATAGGGTATTTCATAAAGGCCACTACCCTCTTACAGTCCTGCAAGGCTGTGTAATGGTATTTCATGCTGTCCTTGTGTCTATCTGCCTTCCATCTGAGAAATCTTACCGTGGGAGAAAAGTCTAAAAATACTGAATTCCTACAAGCTTCATGGAAGTATATGGCCAGGTGAGACGAAAGACCTCCAGAGATATTATTTTTTGTAAGAGATTTCACTTGAAAGACATCACTGTATGATAGACAGCCTAATTTCAACTTGTCTTAGTTTCAAATTATTATTTTCTGTGATTTAATCCTACCATAGAGTAATAACCCCCCTGTTGCTTAGTGTATAGAGCAGTCAAATAGGTAAGCACGTTATATATAATATGCTACTGTTCTTTTATTGATAATTTCACCAGTATTTTATCAATCAGTCCTTAGTCCTTGTTTTGTAAACCTTTTCCTCCACAACTGGATCACTGAAATTGGTCTTCTAGACTGAAATTTTCTTGGCCTACAGGCTTTTTCACTCATATCCTCTTGCTGTATTCACAACTGTGTATGCAGAGCAATATTCCCGGTCTTTAATACTCAGCATGTAGCCTCTTACTCCTTCACAAAGTACTGGAACCTTAGACCAATTTACCATCAGTCAACTAGATATCTTTTTTGACCTCACCACATTCCAGTTATTTACTTCCCATTGATTAAGTGTCCCAGATTTTTTTCTCTCTTTGGTTTGTTATATTTCTCAAGCAACTAGATTTTTATCAAGTTCAAAATATGTTCTTACCTTCAAAATCGGAGTGCAGAATAGATAAATATGTCAAAACATTCTATGATTCTATGTCTGAAACTCTGAAAAACAGCTGGAATGGGAACCTTGCATAATAGCTTCCTACAGCAAAGATAATATCTACTTGGAGATTAAAGGAAATAAGAGAATTCATTTATTCGGGAAGCCAAAAGTTTTTCAACTCCAGGTGTAACTTACATACATGTAGGCTTGTTTCAATAAATAAATACAGCACTATGTGTAGATACGCACTACATGCAACAACTTTAAACCATATGTAACCATATCTACAACAGTACATACAAAAAAATAAATCACTACTAAAATAAAACCTGACATGAAGTCCTCTGTCTGAGAAAAAGATGGAAGAAACACACTAATAACAAGCATTTAGAATGTAATGTAAGAACCTGCAGAGACTCTTTATAATTGTCATAAGTATTCCTTATAATTATTGTAATTATCTCACTCTTTGCAAGCTTGAGGCCAGAAGATGAATTCTAAACAAGAGACCTAATCGTGACTTGTTTGAATTCTTTGATGAAGTAGGAATTGCTTATTTCATCACAGTTTCATGACTGAAAAAAAGGTCTGTCATGAAAAACAGTAAAGTGAAGCCATTGACTCTCTTTTTTATTTAAGTAGTTATATCATCAGTTCTAAAACAGCCAAGAGCTAGATCCCTAGTTGAATCCAGGAGGTCCTTCATACAGCTGAGGAGGAATGATGAATGCAGCTGTGGGGTGAGATTCAAAGCTACATTGCACAGATTCCTTGGACTATGAACTGTAAAGAACAGCGCACACTGAAAGTGTTGTGTGTGGTCAGTGCAAACTGCTGGATTAATAAGCAGAAGATCTAGTCTTCTGGCTAATATCTGGTGTTTAATCACGAAGCAGAGACAAATATGGTTCAGGTCCATTTTCAAGCTCTAGAAATTCAAATGTAATTTTCTTATTTCCCAGGAGGGTAATCTAATCACTCAGTTACTAGCTAAAAGGAGAACAGTGGTCCTTCCAACACCTGTCTTAAAATACTGAGCTCTTCCCTGTAGAAAATTTCAGAATTTTCTGTGCTGTGTGTCTCAGGTAACTGGAAGCATCAGATATTTGGTTTTGACCTCAGAGACAGGCAAGTGTTCAAGTGCCTTTCTGTGTCCTTAGTGTTTTCATTTGCCTTACTCCTGCTTACTAGAAGAGATACCACCAACTGAGGTAGATTTTTGGTCATTTTTCAAAGATGTTTTTTCAAACAATGGCTTGAGTCTATATTTGCCAAGTTCTACAACTGCTACTGTAATATTTTACAGTTTCTTACTGTAATATTATACAGCTAACTTCTTAATTGGATATTTTTTGTAAAATGAGGCTGCAGGTATGATATTATGAAGTTACATATAAATAAGATTTATAAAATATTTTTTTTGTAAAACAAACCAATTACATTGAAACTCAAAACAACTCTACGTTCATCCTCACAAGACTTTTCTATTCTTCTTAGATAAAGTGTGATTTGATCTTAATCTGCTTTTTTGGGTTACTCAGTATCCTTTATGATTTTAAAATATCAATTTTCGTTCCCGAATTCATTTATAGAGAACAGGTAACTTTTCTGGCTTTCTTTAGCCTTCTAGCTGACAAATCTGCAAGGTCAGGTATAAGATATTAGCTGTCACATTCTTACTTTGTTACCATAATGAAGAATCTGGTGGATGGTAATTCTGACCCAGGTGCAAGATGTTGATGTTTCTTTAAGAAATTTTCTACATTATTTTTAGGGGAAATAATTCCTTTTACATTTGGACAGTCCATGGTTCACTGCAAAATGTCTGCATGAAATCAAGGACCTATCAAAATGAAGACGACCTACTGAGATTAATTTATTAAATACACTTTTTTCACAACATGTTTCTGTGAGGCTTTTTCATCCTTTCCCATTTACATTATAAAAAAAATCAAGCACACAGCATTATAAGTAAAACCTTTAAAAGGTAATCAGACGGGTATTTCAGAAATCACCATTTTAGTTTCCTGAATAAGTTTTCTGAATAAGAAAACACAGTAAAAGTGCATTGAGAAGGAACACTGATGTTGGAGAAAATAAAAGGGAGAAGAAAACCCACAAAACATAATAATTGTGTTGTCTCCTAAGCCAGAATGAATTTAACTAAAAATATTCACTCTGTGGATGTTGTTTACCTCCACTTTGGTAAAGCCTTTGATACTGTTCCCCACAGCATTCTCCAGGAGAAACTGGCTACCCTAGGCCTGGACAAGCATATGCTCCACGGGATCAAACACTGGCTGGAAGGCCAGGCCAAGAGAGGGGTGGCGAATGGAGTTAAATCCAGTTAGCAGCTAGTCACTAGTGGTGTTCCACAGGCATCAGTGCTGGGGCCACTCCTGTTTAATATCTTTATCAATGATCTTGATGAGGAGGTCGAGAGCACTCTCAGTATGTCTGCAGATGACACCAAGTTAGGTGGGTGTGTTGATCTGCTTGAGGGTAGAAAGGCTCTTCAGAGACACCTGGACAGGCTGTACCAATGGTCTGAGGCCAGGCGTATGGGATTCAACAAGGCCAAGTGCCATGTCCTGCACTTAAGCCACAACAACACCCTGTAGAGCTACAGGCCTGGGGATGAGTGGCTGGAAAGCTGCTTGGTAGAAAAGGACCTGGGTGCGTAGATCAGCAGCAGGCTGAACATGAGCCAGCAGTGTGCCCCAGGTGGTCAAGAAGGTGAATGACATCCTGGCCTGTATCAGGAATAGTGTGGCTAGAAGGACCAGGAGTGATTTTGCCCCTGTACTCGGCACTGGCAAAGCCGCATAGTGAGTATTGTGTTCAGTTTTTGGCCTCTCACCATAGGAAAGGCATTGAGGTGCTGGAGCATGTGCAATGAAGGGCAACAAAGCTGGTGCTGGTAAAGGGTCTGGAGCACAAGTCATATGAGGAGCAGCTGAGGAACCTGGGGTTGTTTAGCGTGGAGAAAAGGAGGCTCAGGGGAGACCTTATTACTTTCTACAACTATCAGAAAGGAGGTTGTAGCAAGGTGGGGGTTGGTTTGTTCAACCAAGTAACAAGTGATAGGACAAGAGGAAATGGCCCCAAGTTGTGCCAAGGGAAGTTTATATTGGGAATAATTTCTTCACAGAAAGGGTTATTAGGCATTGGAATGGGTTGCCCAGGGCAGTGCTGGAGTTCCCATCCTTGGAGGTATTTAAAAGACGTATAGACGTAGTGCTTAGGGATATGGTTTAGGCAAGGGCTTGTTAGTGTTAGGTTAATGATTGGAATCAATTATCCTAAAGTCTTTTCCGGTCTAGACAATTCTGTGGTTCTGTGATTTATAATTCTTTGCATGCAAAAGCAGAACCTTCTAGACCCTGCTGGGGCAACACAGAAAGATATCAAACCCACTAAACAACTTTGCCACCCATGAGAAAAACATGAGACAGAAGAGGTGAAAAATTGGCTGTCATTGCTGCCTCTCTATGTTCCCTCAAAAACAATTCACTCCTCACACTGCTATCCTCATTCTCCATACTTCAGAGAGTTTCACTGAACAATGGTGATGCTCTCAGCCAAACTCTGTTGTTTCCAGCTTCATAGCTTATTAACCTGCCAGAGGAGCCAATTATCTTTTTCAGATTTACTACCCCTCTGTGACAAATGGATCCATTATTTTTTGAAAAGTCTTTTTAAGTCAGCTAAAAAGAACTATGACTCCCATGAATCATCGGGGAGTCTTCCGGGAACAGGAACACGGAAGATGGAAGCCGTGTTATCAGACACGGCAGGCTATAAAACCTCAAAAGAAAACAAAGCCTCCCTCTCTTCCACTGCGACCTTTGAGAGAGAACATTCGCTACTCCCAAGCCTCCCTCCCCTCCCCCCAACCAGGCCTCTTGGCCGAAGGGGGAGGAGGGGGGGAAACTGCCGCTGGAGAGCTCGCACAAACTGCTGCAGCCGCTCTAAGAAGAATCTGGAGAGCAAGGGTGGAAAAGCAGCTGAAGGAGCTGCTGACAGGAGCCAGAAACACTCCCCCATGCCACCGCTGGCTGCTTCTGGAACTGCGCCTAGTTCAAATGCCGAAAGGTTTGGAGTCAGAGGTGGGGGAGGGAAAGCTGCTGTCTCACTGTTTAAAGGAGCCAGACACCTTAAGAATCTGAGTGTCTAGTCGCTTAAAGAAACCCGACACGTTAAGAATCTGAGTGCTGGGAATGCCCTCCCGCTTAAGAAACTTGACACCCGGCCGCTGGGGAAGCCAGAACCGAGCGAGGTGGGGGAGGAGAGAAGTTGCGCTATTCCAAACCAGTGCCGCCGCGGAAGCAGCGCCAAGCAAAGCTGCCTGCCTGCTTTGCCTGCCCCGCATCACTGGCACCCCTCCACGCTGAGGGCGTTGTGCCTAAAACCAGAATAAATTACAGCAAGAAGCTGTTGCTGGTGCCACCCAATCCAGGGGTGCCACACTAAAGAAGCCGCGCAATTCTAAACTAGCGCCATATTGGAGAAGCTGCATGCTGCTGCCGAGTCGTGAGCCACGTGCCGTGCCACTGCCAAAAAATTGTGGCAAAAAGCCCACATCATCATTGACATCATCATCGCTGTCGGAGAGACTCCGATTGCACCGAAAAGCTGGCAAGTCGCCGCCATCATTGGAACCGCTCGAGTCTGCTGACCGAACGTCGTCGACCCGAACATTGCCACACGCCGGAAGAGGGTAGAAACCGACATCTACACACACGCACGCACCACACCACACCAGGTTGACTAAGGGGGTGTGGTGACTCCACAGAGTAAATAAGGTTTTATGTGAATGTATTTGGGAATAAACCTGTTAAATACTCATCGATCTCCGTGATTGCCCACGAGCTTGTTAAGGTAGTGTCTCGCTTTGCCCTCGATCCGCTTCCCTTTTGGGAGGCGGCACGGACGCTTGCTCCCGGACCGCGACAATCTGAGAGAATGATTTTTTTTTTCCATGTGATGAGAGAGGAACGATGTGTATTGCCACTTGCCTTTAAATGTATATTCTCATTTGCCTACCCGCTGTGGGTGCCTTTTCCCTTTTGATGCACAAGCATCCTTTACCCTGGCTTCATTGGGTGGTGCTTTTGCACTGCCCAGAGAGCCACACCGAGGCAAATACTGTGCTCTCAATAAACAGCTGGACACCAGCTCAGGTCCTCTCCAGACTTATAAGAGTCCTGGTGATCCAAGCTGAAACTCTAGCATGTGTTTTGGAGATGGTTGTTCACAGATCATCCTGGAAATAGCTGTGTGGCCAGGAGGTGAATGAGTTGCACACTCTGGTGCCTACCCCTAAACTGCAGTCCGGACACAGTAAGGAGGGAACATGGCTGCCCTGTGGAGATGGAAGGAAAAATATAAATTCCCCAACTGTTCTGCTAGCAGCCCTCTTTCAGTGTTTCACTGTTCAGCATCTTCTTAACAAAATGTGATAAATGACCTGTCCACACCAGACCTGCCTAAGCACATTTCCTCTTCCTCCTCCTGTCAAATCAGTAGGCAGGATCTGGCAGTTGCCTGCTCTGCCATAACTCACAACTACCAAAGATCACCTGAGACGGCAGGGTTTAAAGAGAGTCTACAGCAAGCTTAGAGGAGTTACTAAAACTTTTACAGCTGAAATTGTGTGATGACATTAGAGAAGCTCATCTTAGCAGAAGAGTGTGTGAGCTGGCTCTTTTGCTGCAGCACTTCCTTGTGATAAAATAAAATTGAATCACATTAAAAATGAAAAGGTTTTCACTGATGTGATATGCAAGCCCTATGAAACCAGAGCTGAGTAGAATGGTAGTATTTACTCAATCTGCTGAGTGGTATTTCATGCACCCTCTTAGTAGCAGCAGCTGAACTCCCGGGCATGGGCTGCAGGAAGTGTTTCCAAGGCTCCAGGAAATGGTTTCAGGAGTATTCAAGAATATTCTAAACGGCTGTCAAAAGGTGGCCCAGGCTGTTTTGCAGGCAGAAGGCTCCATTTGTGGCTGTACAAGGGCAGCTTGAAAGGATGGTTCCTGGGCCACAGGTACAATGATGGTCAGAGTTCACCACTGAACAGATATAATGCCATTTTATTAGATATCCTTTTCCAAGAAGAAACAGAAAAGTGGCTGAAGGATCCAGTCAGATCAATTTTGCCAAGTTACTGATATCTGTGTATGACATACAGCTGGACAGACCTTTGCCATCAACAACTCATATACTGTCATTCATAAGAAAAAACCCAGTGCCTTAGCAGACCTAAAGCTATACTCCTTGCACAACTTAATGCTCCTGGTGACTGCCCTGCTGGCCAGGTCCTGCCCTTCCCTTCCAGATTCTAGCCAATTCTTGCAGTTTTAAAATCCAATTTATTCTTCCATTGTTTTTTTTTCTTCCTTTTCTGTTGCTATATGTGGAGACTGACATAGGGCAGGAGGAAATGACTGTCAGTTCAGAGGCTGTTTGGTTGTAGGCAGCATGCTATGGGGAAAGAAGAGTGACATGGCAGGGAAACAATACTTTCTGGGTTGTTTTATTTCTCCAGACAGAATGTTTTTTGAAGCTGTTATGACAGTAAGCAGAAGTCCTTAGAGAAGATTGTGGTTGTCAAGACAAATTAATAAAAAATAAAAAAAGAGAAAGGACTGAGCAATTAAGTCTGACCAACTTGCGCTGAGGTAAAAAGGAGAGATGTATTTGGAAATTCAGTCTGGAGCCAGGGTGTGCCAGGACAGTCTACCCATTTGTGGTCTTGACTTCTTCAAGTTCTTATTCTCCCAGATGGAAATTTTGCAAAAGGTGAGGAGATTTTTTGGGAGGAAAGAGAAGATGGAGGTTGAGTTTGGAGATTCATCTCACATAACAGCTCTCTCAGGATCAGACAAGGGCTGTGTGGCTCTGGGCAGTCCTTGGAGAGGGACAGGGCCCAAGATTCATTTAATCTTGGAATGATTCCCAGGGTGGATGAGTGCTGTTGGCTCCTGTGGGACCATAGACCTAGATGAGGCTGGAGGCCTAAGTCTGAGATGGACAAAGTAAGATGTGTGAATCCTGGAGTTAGAATTATCCTGCAGGGAGTGATTAACAGCATTCATGGAGATGTAAAAAGAGAAGCTACTGCCCATACATAGAAGATAATCTTCAGCCTGAAGTATCAAATTATTAGGCAAGTTTGGATTAGTTGTTTGGAACAGGCTGTCAAAGATCTTGTCTGAGCATAGCTTCAGGATGGGTATTTTTAGTCCTGTTGGGTTGTGCAGTTGTGTACCAGGACTGCCTCCATGGGGAGCAAATGACTTTGCAGAAGAGAGGTCTAAGGTTTCAACTCCAGTGCAGGAGGGCTCAGTAAGGTAAACTCAACAGCTCAAGGGCTGACTTGCCTGGGTGTAGGGGTGCAAGTAGCGGGCCAGCCCAATGGGAAGGTGTGAGCCAAGCTATGTATGGCAGTCAGCTTAGCTGCTCTTCTCAGCAAGACTGTGCCTGGGGAAGCAGGTGAGTTTTGACTGCAAATCCTGAGAACCAGGGTTAGAGCAGCTTAAAGAAGGCACCTCATCAGAGCCTGACAATTTTCTTATTTCCAAAAGATCCTCCTTCAGTTACACCTAAATATAACCCAGTGGCAGTGACAGGCTGCAAAACCCCAAATATAGGCAGGCTTCAAACTTCCTGCCACCCTTCCTAATCCCTGGCTTGGGTGGCTTTCCTCTGGTTTGAATGTGGCTCCAAGAATATGACATATGTGTATGCATCAGTGAGAAAGACAAGAGGAGAGTGACAGGCAGAGGGAAGAGAGGCCTATCCAAGGATGGAGCAAGTCATAGCTATCATCCCTGTCATTTGCCAACACCAGTCTGGGCTGATGGAAACCGGACTCCCTTGGGTGATGGCTCATCTCCCCACACCTCGCTACCAACAGCTTTTGGGTCCCTCAGCTGAGCAGCTTGGTGCTGCACTGCTGTAGCTCCCAAGCAGGCACGACTGCCCCTCTGCTACCATTACACACAGTGCAGCGTGCCCTGAACGAGGGGGGAGGTTGTGTGTCTGTTCGAGGTGGGTACCAAAACACTGAGATGTAGTGATCAGATCCTGCTGAACAGTGGGCAGTGTTTTCCTCTGTTTCAATATTTGCTTTGTGCCTGTCAAGAAAAGGAAGATTATTATAATGAACAAACACGGCAAAAGGCCTCCTATTCTTCCTCATAAAGAGTTTTCTTTTACTGTGGAGCATCACAGAGACACTTCTTCCTCCAGTGGTCTCTTTCCAGAAGGCTCATCAATTTGTCTTTTGTACTTCATGATGTTTCTGGCAAGTTTGGGATGGGAGTCACGTCTCAAGACAGGTTTGCTGGCATGGAAGATCTAGTATGTTGTTGGAAGGACTGGAGAGAGGCTGAAATGCCTCCTCAATAACATCTTTCACATGAAGTAGCTTCCTGCTCCACAGTTTTTGGCTTGAGTCAAGCAAAATCACTTACTTGTTGTTCATCTATTTTTATTTCCTCTGTGTGGTTTGCTGCAGTCTTTCTTTACCCAGATGGTCAAATAAATTGCTGTCACTAAACAGGAGCCCCTGAACAGTGATTCCTAAACTCTTCCTGTTCTTTAACTGTTTAATGAGAAAATATTTTACTTCCTTTATATTCTGCACATTTGCTGGAGTTGTTTTTCAGTTTCTCCTCTGGGTTCCACAGGATCTGTAGGTATTTTTGTTTGTTTTGCTGGCTTTCAAGCCACGTGATCAGACTGTTCAGAAAGCTCTACATTGTTCTTATTTAAAAACTGTTATGAACTTTGATCTGTACTTGCTTACTGAGAGCTCCTCTGAGGGTCCAGCCATGTCAGTGGAGGTGCCTTGATAAGGTCCTGGGCAGATTGGCTAGAAAATGTTTGGATAATCATTGAAAATGTTTGGATAGTCATTGTATATTATTGGGGTTTTTTTCAGTTTGTTAATAATAGTGGACGTCTAGCATTATTAGCTTTTTATCTACCAGGATTTTTCTTGTGCTAAGCAATGCTAAAAGTTGACATTGGCACATTTTTGGTCTGGGAAAACAAATCTTGACATTGATACAAAGCTCTACTTGTTCAGGCTTGGCCATCAGGGAGGGCAGAAGGCCATGCCCAGGGCCAGTGTGGGCTGCGGGGGCTGTAAGCAAGCCCAAACTTGGGAAAAGCCAGTCACCAATTTAAGTGTGGTGTTCAGGCTTCATGTTGGTTTGAGCCTGCATTTCTGTGCAGCAGAGAGAGAGTAGGAGTTTGGCCCTGGGAGGAAGCCAAGATATTGAAGCAGATTCTTGAAGGTGCCAGCCAGGATGTCTGCATAAGGAAATTGCTACGATGGGGCTTATTATAGTGGTGTGACAGAAATGGAGCTCTGCTCTTTTTTCAACACACTGGATTTATACAAATGAATTCTCAATTCATATAATGAATTTTTCCTCCTACCAGAAAGAAGGAAGCCTGTGACAGCTCTCTAGCCATTCTAGCACGTTAAAATGACATTCCTGTCATTTTGAATGAAAATGAAATTTCCTGAAAGGTTTTGCTGATTTTTAATTATAACATAGTCATTAAAACATCTATGAGAAGTTCAGTTTAAACATCTCAGAACAATGCTGGTGAACCTTAAATGTTACAGAATAATAAAAACTTCTAAGCTTTCTTTTCTTTGTGTGAAGTTAATTTCCCTGTTCTTTGACCAGTGCCAAAGCTGTGTGACTTGGGAGCACAGCACAATTCCCACTTGGTTCCTTGCTGAGCAAAGGCACATCCAGGGATTTCCAAAAGTTTTCCAAACTTTCTCTTTGTAGAGACTGCTGCTGGTGGGAAGAGAAAATCTGATTAGCGGACTGGGCTGGGGCTGGGAGCAAGACTCTGACTGCTGGGGCTCGCTGTGGAGGCAAAATATCCCACAGCTGGAGGGCTTCATCCAGAGCACGTCTGGGGCAGCAGCTCACCAAGGCAAGGCTGTGGGTCCTTCAGCCTGAGCACAAACTCCTTTCAGAACAGTTGGCTGCTGTAATGTTTGGTATCATTCAAAACCTGTTAACAAGCTGAGAACATTTCTGCCTCTGAGAAACATAGAGGTGCTAAGTTACCTGTTTATAGGAAACAGAAAGATAATGATCTGCAGAAGCTTTAGTCTGAGGTTTCAAAACTGCAGCTTAATGATTAGCTCACCTGAGCACAGGAATATTAATTAACTGGCTATATACTCTGTAGATAAATAGGCCATATTAGGGGCTGTGCCTAAGGCCCATGATAATTTTCAAAGAGTTGTGGTCAACAGCTCGATGTCCAAGTGGAGACCAGTGATGGGTGGTGTTCCTCGGGGATCAGTACTGGGACCGGTGCTGTTTAACATCTTTGTTGGTGACATGGACAGAGGGATTGATTGCACCCTCAGCAAGTGTGCAGATGACACCAAGCTGTGTGGTGTGGTCAACATGCAGGAGGGAAGGGATGCCATCCAGAGGGACTTTGACAGGCTTGAGAGGTGGGCCCAATGCAACCTCATAAAGTTCAACATGGCTAAGTGCAATGTCCTTCACCTGGGTTGGGGTGAAGGACAAATACAGGCTGGGTGGAGTATGGATTGAGGGCGGTCCTGAGGAGAAAGACTTGGGGGTACCGCTTGATGAAAAGCTCAACATGATTGAACGATGTGCCAGTGCAGCTCAGAAAGCCAATTGTGTCCTGGGCTGCATCAAAAAAAGTTTGGTCAGCAGGTTGAGGGAGGTGATTCTGCTCCTCTACTCCACCCTTGTGAGACCCCACCCAGAGTACTGCATCCAGCACTGGAGCCCCCAACACGAGAAGGACATGGACCTGTTGGAGCAGGCCCAGAAGAAGGCCACAAAGATGATCAGAGGGCTAAAGCACCTGTCCTGTGAGGACAGGCTGAGAGAGTTGGGATTGTTCAGCCTGGAGAAAAGAAGGCTCAAGGGAGACCTTATTGCAGCCTTCCAGTATCTGAAGAGGGCCTAAAAGAAAGCTAGAGAGGGACTATTTACAAGGGCTTGTAGTGATAGGACAAGGGGTAATGGCATTAAACTGGAAGAGGGGCGATTTAGAGAAGATGTAAGGAAAACATTATTCACTATGAGGGTAATGAGACACTGGAACAGATCGTCCAGGGAAGTCATGGATGCTCCATCACTGGATGTACTCAGGACCAGGCTGGCTGGGGCTTTGAGCAACCTGTTCTAGTGAAAGATGCTCTTAACCATGTCAGAGGGGTTGGAACTAGATGACCTTTGAGGTCTCTTCCAACCCAAACCATTCTGCGGTTCTATGATTTTATGTCAAACTACTGAAAAAAATCTCCATGGGGTTAGATGATATTGAGCTAGAATTGAGGCTGGATTTGGGAGACAGCAAAGCCAAGGTCTAAGCAAAGGGTAAGGCTTTTGGTAGCCACTACCTGTCATGGAAACCTGTCTGATGTGCAGCAAGGGGCATGTTGGATGCTCATGGTCCTGAAGGTATAGTTTCAGTCATTTTCCCTTTCCAGCTGTCCTGCAGGATTACTGCAAAACCGGTTTGTGCAGGCTTTGAACAATATATAAGGATTTATTATTGCTATTAAGTTATATTATTCCCTTAAACATTTTTGAGTCGCTGTAGGAGTGTTAAAGTGCACTCTTGCAAAAGAAAAAGAGGAGATTCCTTCCCAAAAGAGCTTTCAGAACAGAAGACAGACTGTGATTAGCCATGCAGAGAAAAAAGCCCTTCACATAGAAGAAAGGGGAGGGCTTTGTTAGGAAAACTGCCAAAAGAAGAGCATGCAGGAAGGTAGGCTGGTTTGCAGTAGCCCTCAGTGATGGGTGTGGTACAGTGTCCTTGCTGTGCTCCTTCTCCTCCGGGTCAGAACAGGAAGGTGACAACTTGGCGTATCCAGCAAGCCCTGCAGTCTTAGGCATACGAGGCTTAGCAACTGCTGTGCATATGAAATAGTGGTGGCAATGAAAAGAGCATCACTCCTTGTGTTGCCCTCTTCGTGTCTGTGGGAGCCGGTCATTGGAGGGAAGCTGTTGGTTCCCATCTCTTGCTGCTTCCTGCAGGGGCCCTTCAGATGCAGGTGGTCCCTGTACGCCACTCTCTGCACCCAGCATCGCTTCCTCTCCCTCATGCCACCTTGCAGGTCTTCTCTGCACTTCTCACTGTTCCGTTTCTGCGTACTGCTACACTCCCCACACAGAGGCCCTCCCGGTGATGGCTGCAGTACGTGATGCCCTCAGGACAGAGACTAAATAAATAACTCTTCAGGTAATCAGTCTGTAAGCATTTCAATATATCCAGTGTTTCCTAGTCCTATCCTTGAGGCCTGTCTATATCACAGAATCACAGAATCACAGAATGGTAGGGTTGGAAGGGACCTCTGGAGATCATCTAGTCCAACCCCCCTGCCAGAGCAGGGCCACCTAGAGCAGGTTACA
>JAVSBS010016984.1:1897-18858 GCA_033124195.1 Coracias cyanogaster
TTTTTTTTTTTTTAGATTTTCCATCTATTTTGTATCTTAAACATCTGAGGACCAGGACTGTCCTTTGCCACAGTCTGTGTTCTCTTAAGACAGAGATGCCTCATCCTGCTAAGGCATTTCAGTATCACTGTAACATCCACTTTTTTGTTTCAGGCAACATATTTGAGGGTTTTCCAACACTAAGATGGCTCCTTGAGCTTTCAGATTTTGTGTGCTTACCTGAACTAATCTTCTATTCCTTTGAAGTGTGCCCATTTCTAAGATTAGTCCAAATTATGAATGATTTCAGAGTCAAGAATTATTAGTAAGAGTGTATTAAATAATTTGAACTCTTACTAAGCTTCTTAACTGGAGGAGGGCTGACGAATCCTTCTGCACTAACTTTTCCTACCTCTCCATTAGAATTTGTCCATGGAAGTACAGAAAGAAATTGTATAGTCTCTCTACGTTATCAGTGAAAACTGTGAAAAGTACAGGATGGCTTCTTGCTGTTGATTCTAAAGAGAGCTTCAAAACTCCTCTTCTGCAGAAAAAAAAGTAACCAAAATTGTTCTGAGCAGTACACGTGCCAGTTAGGGTGCATGCAGATAAAAATACATGATGTGATTCTGTATGACATTGAATTTCAAAGTCATGTACACAAAAATGAATATTAATAAAGTCAGGATTTGAATAGGAAGCATCTATTCCAAAATGAAAATGTTAGAACAGAGATTGAGTGGCCCTAAAATGGTGCTCTTCATGTGTCATGATATGCTGTTGAATTCCCTTTTTCCTTCTAAAGTAGCTGGAAAACAAACTGATAAGAACTGCAAGTTTTTCTTTCTTATTAACACAGACGATATTGTTATTCAAACCCCAGTTTTGTGATTATTTAAAATAAGTAGTAAAATAACGCTTGTTGTGTTTATTTACATTAATGTTTATTGATCAGTATTATGAAAACCATAGTATAACAACTGTAGTGTCCAAGCTAATTTCTCCAGCAACATTTGAGGCAAACTGGAAAAATAATTAATCAGCTCTATATAATGTATGAAACATGCAAAACCTGAGTATGAAGGCAATATTTTAACCTGAGTTACATATGCTATATTTTAGATCATTAACAGGTATCTACTCTGTATGTTGAAAGGACTAACTTAGCAATTAGAAAGCAATTATAAGCCCATTCAGGTGGAAGACAATTTAAACTGAAATAAGGTTATATTAATTGGGAGCAGTTTAAGAACATTTAATTAGACGCCCCCAAAGCCCCAGTTCCATAATTGGAAGGGAAAGCCATGCTGTCTAAAAAAAGATCTCTCTTATATAGGAAATAAACCTTATTTATAAAACAAGTCCCAGAGAAGAGGAAGAAGAGAGAATAACTTGATAGAAACCAGTACTATCATAAACTGGTAATTTCGTTTAGAAGCTAGGAATTGGAGGAAAAATAATAGAAACAAACTGGAAAAAGTGAGCAATGAAGCAAAGGCTGATACCTTGCTTTCTGAAGAATAATAGCAATCATATCTCTCCATTTGATTCCACTACTAGCTTCAATGTGTGAAATCTCCATAGTAAAGACCAAACACAGGTTTTTTTTCAATCACCATTCTGTTCCATATTTGTGGATGGGGACCAGATACTCCCTTCAGTTCCAAAGAAGAAGAAACAATTTCTTCTCCGTTGAAACTATTGTAGTAAGAAAAAACAGGTAGATAATTTTTAATTAGGAGAATGAGTTCTGTTTGTTTGTTCTGTTTGTTTTTTTACGCAGAATGACCTGAGCTTTTTTGCTTGCTAAATTAGTGTAAGTGCTAATGATGTCACTTCAATATTAGTTTCTTGGTGCAAACCTTTCAAAATTCCAGGATATGTCACTCTGTCTTAAGGACATAAGGAGCTGCTGTAGAGCATGACATATTTCCCGATTTTATTCTGATGCTGGTGTAACAGCAAAAGAATTCTGTTTTGTCATGTTTCCAAGCATTTTTCCTGAGAATTTTTACTATAGATTTTACCAAGTTATTTTTATGTGAAATCTTGATTAACAGAAAAGGGTAGTGGAGTTGTCATATGGTTTAGAAAAGGTAAACAGAAGAGAGAAATTGTTAAGATAGAAATGGTCACGTTTGGACAGATTGGATTTGAGATTATGAGACTGCTTAAATGCGATGTCTAAGAGGAAGAAGGGAAGAACTCAAAGGCAAAGAAACATCCCTGAAGACCATTCTTACAAGTCTAAATCTGAATTATGGAAGTGATGATGAAAGTAAGCCACCTTATAGTCCATATTATAGCTCATGCAGCAGAAGTAAGAATTGTTCTGCAGTTTAAAAATCAGATTTGTCTTTGTGTAGCCCTTATGATTCTTTTATTTGAGAGGATGAGTTGGGGAAGCCTTGTATTAAAAAGGCTCCCATGGTCCCTTCTAGCCAAATCCAAAACCTTTTCCTTATCATTTTACAAAGGTTTAATGAACCACTGCACAGAGGCATGTCCTTTGCATAGCTTTGGAACTCACAGCTATTCTGATTCAGATTCTACTCCAAGTTGTCCCAATTGCTGTCCATTCTCTGAGAAAGCACTGCAGCCAATTGCATTATCCTGGTTACAATCGACTAGTTCTCAAGCTTCCTATAGAGGGTTTTCTATGGCAATAACTTTTCCACAAAGATTTTCCTGGAGGATAATGGTATCATAGTACTCGTCTAGGGAGAGGCATCCCCCCTCTCTTGTTGTTGGAATTAAAAGTGATGATTTCTGCAGGGTTGAGTTCAAAGCTTTTATCAGCATTTGACTGATGAAAGCAATCACTAATAGAAGTAAGTGTTTGCTTTCTATACATCATGTCTGATTATGCTCCATTACTTAGCTGAAACTTCTGAGCTAGCCTAATAGGACTATGTAAAGTGAAGAAGATAACAGTATTAAGAAGCAGGTATTTAAAAAACACTTAGCTCTGAGTAGCCAAAGATTTGCTTTGGGAAAACTGTAGCTGCTGGTTTGACTGAGGAAAGTAATACGACAATTAACATAAGTTTGAGTAAAAGCCAATTAGCTTCGATTTAAGGTTCTATGACCTATGTTTGTTTCAGTTTGTATTATAAGAAAACTGGGGAAAACAATATAGAATTGAAATCTTTTTTTTTTTTTTTTTCTCTCACTGATGCATCAAATGCCAGTGCTTTGATCTTTCTAGACTTGCTATGTATCAAGTCAGACGCAGGGAGCTCTGCATGTGCTTGCACATTGCCTCTATTCAATCTTGACTGTTGATTGTGTTGTCAATTTTGTACAGTTGCTGACATAAAATTTAAAATAGTATATTCTAATTAAATAAAAAAAAGAAAGTATCTTCTATGTTGTGTTTCCCTGGTAAAGTCACAAGTATGAGGCTGAGGATGTTGAACTTCAACCAGGAATTTACAACATCCCAATGAAGCATGTAGCTTTAGCTGTTAGGTGAAGTAGGACATTGCTTAGAGTCTAAGAGATGTTGCTGGAAATGATTGACTGTTGCCTCTGATTTAGGCTGGCTGAGTCAGAGAGCATCTAAGAGCCCTTGCTGCCTATCACATAGTAGGCACATGGGTAGGCAAGTTTTAAGTGTTCCTGCCATGGTGGAATAGGTGAGGTTGGGATTGTTGCCAGCATCGGCTCTCTTGCCTTCACAAGCCTGTAGCCTGATAGAAGTAAGCAGCACTTTCCAAAGCCTTCCAGGCCCCTCCCTGACTTTTCTGTTCTCAAGTTGTTCCTCCTCTCCCTCCTCACTCAAATGACAGACGCTATCATACAGGAGGAGCTGTAAGACTGGTACAAGGAAAAGAAAGACCCATTGTGTGTGGGGAGGGGGAGAATGAGAGGCTAGAGCTGCAAAATGATGGTGGAGGCAGGGATGGAATTCAGAAAAAAAGTAGGAATACAGGTAGTAAAGTCCCAGGGTAGCCTACCTGGACCTAGTCTTTATTGATGGTTTTGTTTCCAAATGCAGTTGTGTATCTATCCTTGGGGTTATTTTTGTCTTTCTTTTTTTTTTTTTATCTTCTTCTTGTCCCCGCCCCCCCCCCCCCCCCATCATTTTGCAACTTGATTCCTTCTATTTGTTGTTCGTATTGCATCCTGAATAGTTTTCTCTGGGGAAAAGTCCTCATGATACCTTAAGTGGATTGTTTTTATTGTTTTCAGACTGTCTGAATAACTCCTTTTTGAGATATTTACCTTGATAAACAAGCTTTCTTGAGTCCTTCAGATTATTTCCCAGTAGAGCAGACAAGAGCTCAGGTTGTTCCCTGAAGATTGCTTTGTTTAATGTCAACTCCTCTTTGGTTATCCATCTTCATTTACGAATTAATCAAGGACCACAATTTTAATATCCTTATCTACCCCAAGTCATGGCTTGGGAATACCAACATTGGGACTTTGGGTATTGTTTCCACCTGATGAATGTGATAGCTTTAACACTAACAAACATATTCAAGCATACTTGTCATAGGACAAGTAGTCCTGATGAAAGAGGAATACTGCCTCAAATGGACCCCACTTTAAAATAGTGGCAACTAGTAATAAGCTTCTTAACATTCCAATATCCTGACAGAAAAAAATGCAAATAGATGACTATCCTAAAAGGAGTGAGGCTCACCCATAAAGTACTCTGTGAAATGGGCAGGTGCTCTATTTGGGTAACTCAGAGAATAAAGAAAACTTGCATTATGCCTGTGCTGTTCTTTGCTTTTCTCCCTTATCTACCAGGTAGATGCTCAGCTTGCAGGGTTTTCAAACCTGGTGCTGATTCGGGAGGGTAAAGGTGGCGAAATGAATAAAAGAACACTCCTGCCCTGAAGACCTTGTGTCTACTTGTGTTAGACACAAGAGTCCTCCGAAGATTTTGATACACTTTAACTCACAATGGGCATGGGAGGAAAATGTCACAGACTTCATGCACACAGAGAGCTGGCTGTCAACATTAGAACGTCTTCTTGCTTTATTTATATGTGGTCTTCCAGATGAGGCCTGGTAATGGAGGAGAGCTAGTCTGAAAGACCACAGAAAGGAAGAGAAAGATAAAGAGTGAGGTGCTGAAGAACTAAAGTTGAGGTTTTCTGGATATTCTTTTTGGTGGCAGCTTTGAATATGTTTGTTCAGCCTGGTTTTGTGATGGTGTTTTAATTCTGGATCTGTTATGTCTTGCTTGTTGGTGATAACAAAGCAACTCTGCCTTTATTGAGAAAGTGATGCAGAAATGACTGGCTGAGGCAGGGGGCATGGCAAGGCAATGAAAGAGGAAATGAAAATGTACTGGAGAGGAATATGCGTGGCATTCTTGTCTGAGATCTAGGAACAGAGTATTTAGGATGGGCACTGTCAGCACTGAGTGGAGTGTCCACATTGTACATTTGGAAAGAGGTGTGTTAACATCTGAACAGCATAGTTCCTGAGAAATACCGTTCATCCTTTTCTAAATATCAGAAGTTCTTCAGTTTCTGTTCTGCTGACATGTTTTTTTTATTTAAATAAATAAAACTAGCTTTGGTTGGATGTTTTTTTAAATAGGGATGTGTACTTATTACCAAAAACATTTTATCTTTTCTCTTCCAGACGTTTTCTTTGTGGTCTTCTATTGAGGACATTTGGATAATTGTTATTAGTTTTGTTTTCTGAATTAGATCATACTTCATGCCTGTCAAATTACTGTTCTCAGAGTTTTGTTAACTCACAATAGAAGTTTTTGCAGCTACTGTTTCAGACATTCTTTGTCTGCTTTTAGACTGAACACTGATCAATAGATCACTTATTTCTAATATTTGTGTAACTATACAGGTATGTTTCCATTTACAGAGACAGAACAGAAAACAAAGTAATCTCTGTACACCAAAATGGATAGACCCTAATTAATGTCTTTCTCTTGCGTAATGGCAAGAGAGGGTGCTGAATGGGATGTTTCCAAGAGGAGGAAGATTTGCAACCCTGTGTTCAGGAAACTGATTTCTCTGTCTATCATAGATGACCTTTTTAACTAAATGTTAACCTAAATAGATCATTGTAACTTGATATGAGTAAGACAATATAATTGTCAGGCGCACAATACGGTCATTCATCTCTGTCTTCAACTATTGTGGTTAAAAAGGTGTGAGAACTAAAATGTTCAGCTTTAAACATATAAGAGTGTTGGTATTGTGGTACTTATTATTCTGGTCTTTTGAACAAAATTATGGAAAGCAATTTGCTTAATAGTTATGCGCAAAGCATTTAACTATTTTAGTTCTCATTTATTGTTTCATCTGTGTAAGCCTTTTTCAGTGCTGCTATTCCATCTATGTGTTTTGAATAGGAGGCTTGAGGTTGGCAGGAACAGCAAGGAGCCAAAGCTGAGGAGACTACAGGCATCTCTCCCCCACCTCCCTTCTCTTCCCTTCTTTATTAGCAGAAGAGGCAGGAAATCTGAGTTACTCTGTGACTCTCTTGTATTTTTCCGATATTTTGAGCCACTTACTTTCTCTGTAGTTTGGAATAAACAACATCATTTGGAATGCTCTGAGCAGGGACACATTAGCTGCTGCACCACAATGTGAAGCTTTGCAGCCCCAGGACACTCGTGTAAGCTCAATAGTTTTTGTCTGTGAAACTGCCAGACTAAATGTTAGATGTTGTACTCTCTGCTGTTGACCCATATAAGGACAGGCTCCTATGCTGGTCGAATGGCAGCTGTAAAATAGCCAGGGTACGCCGGGCAGTCATTCTGCAATACATTTAATTCTTTTGCTGCAACAGGATATTCAGCATAGCCAACTCTTGCACAAGGTCTGCTGAAGGAAAACTACTAGTGGTAACACTTGTGCTGCAGGACATGCAAAAAACACGTGTGTATAGCCTGGATCACAGTTTCACATATCACCACAGCAGCCCTCCTTCATCCAGCAAGCGCCTGCCTTTGCCTACCTTATAGGCTCTGCTTTAATCACTTGTGCCAATGTTTTGTAAGCATCCAGATGAGTCAATTTTTCTGCTGTTCTCTGAACCAATCCTTTCTGTTTCATGAGTGAATTGTAGATTAAGTGTAGTTTGGAACTGAATTTGTTTAAGATTGAGGTAATTTATGTGGAGTTGAACCTATCAGAGCAGCTTTGAAAAAGAGATCATTTAATTCAGGATGATCAAGAATAATCTCCTCTAGTAGCTCTTTCTGTTCCTCAGGCCACCAGGTGCTTTTCATTGGAGGCTGTCAAGGTTTAGGACAGGGCCAGCCAGTAGACAAATGGCAGATGCTCTCTATTAACACCTCTCACTTCCCAAAGGGGAGGAGAAGGGGGATAAGGTAGAGGGGATTGGAATGGAAAAGTAAAACAACTTTAATGAAAATAGTAAGAATAAAATGAAATATATACAAATATATACAAAACCAATATCAAACCCAACTCCCTTGATGGCTATTAGATCACTGTCACTACTGAGGCTGTGGAGCAGGCACTGGGGAAGTCCCAGACCGGTCTCAGTGGCAGATGGAAACTGAATTCAGGAGCTGGATTCTGAAATTGGATTCAGGAACACATACATCAGAATTAAAGACAGAATGGACAGAATCCTCCCCAGATGCCAGTCATTGAAGAAGAGCTTGACCCTTGTGATCCCTCAGCTTTATAATTAGGATGATATATATGGGATGGAGTACTTTATTAGTCAGTTTAGGGTCACCTGTCCTGTCTGCTCCTCCCTGAAGGTATGACCTTTTAATTTCTGCACCCCCCACGTGGTACATAAGATTTAGCAGTGACCTTGGTCTCCATAGGAGCAAGTAGAATTAAGAGCCTGTCTGCGTACGGTCCCTGGTAGTAACTATAAGTACAGAGTGTTAACATCACTGCTAGAAGCAGACATTGTCTGCAAAAAATATGCTGTTAACTTCAGAAAGTGCACTTAGTTAGAAGAGAGTTAACTGAAAAATAAAAATCACTAAACAGAACTAGTTCTGTTCTAACTCAAACCAGGACAGAGGTAAACTTAGTTTTGGCTGGGTTTGGTATGTCTGACTGGGTGCCAGCCATGCTGAATTGGCCCTATGCTGGTCACTGTGTTCCCTGGAGTTCAAAGGAGTAGTACAGGGGCTCTGAAGGTGACTTTGCCTTAGCCAGATTGGATTAGTGCAGGATTATACATGATGTGCATTATTTCCCTTTGAGATGCAGGATGGCTTTCCATGGAACTAACTCATAAGTCTGCAGCATGGCACAGGTATCCCCCACCTGGAGACAGCACCCAGAGCTTATGGAATGATCTTGTTAGTACATGTTGAATTGAGACTGTTTATCATAGAGCTCTGTCTACTAGTGGAACTTGGTATTAAATTGTAGTTCTATAGTCACACTGCTAAGGTGCTGCCATGAGAGATCTAAACTTAAGAAAATTGCCTACATGGTAACACCAGGGTGAGTAAAATTATTTTCCTATAATCGATACTTAACTGCATCAAAATGAAAATTTTCTCAGACTTTTACCAACAGTGCCAAATAGATGAATATCAAAGGGCTATACTGTCAGCTTACAAGTTCAGAACTGTATGTTCATGGTCAAAATGAGGAAGCAGATGAACTGTAATGAGATAAAGGTGTTCTCCATCTGTTGCCTCTGTAAAAACTGTTTGCAACATGTTCCTTGACATATGTTGAGTGCATAACTGGATACTGCTGCCCTTGATTTGGCATAATGAACAATGTGATATTAGTTGTCATTGCAGCAAAAGAATGATCCGTTTCAGCTTCATTCATGATCACTGAAAAGAGCAGCATTATCAGTGAAAACAAAAGCAGTTCCATATTTAATTTATAAGTCTTAAATAGTTTTTCCATTTCATAAGAGCCACATGTTGACCACTAATGTCCTTTCTTAATAGATTTTGATACTCAGAACACTTCCCATTTGATAAAATTGATTCATTAAAAAAAAGTTCAGTCATAAAAGCTGTTTTGATATTGTATTGTTTTCTCTTTGCAAATTTTTTTCAAGTGCTGAACTGTAAGCTTGAAAGCTTATACTTATGTATTTTACTAGTTTAAATTGCAGTCATGGATTCCTTGCACTCTCCTAGGAAAGTTGTTATTGCTGTTGATTTAATAGGTCAACACTTAGGCTCTTTCATAATGGCTGGACCAAAGTCTTTCTCAGAACAGATAGACAGGTTTGAGGTCATCCCTTATTTCTGTTTTAATTTTCTCAAGTTAATTACTCGCTGCTTCCTAGAAATGCAAATGAACATGTCTTAAAGGGGATATTTGGAAATTCCAGACCATGTCAGCAGGGTCTGAAAGGGCATGTTGCTTCCCAATACAGAATGCATTTTATGAATAATGTACTGTACTTATTACTGCCAGCAGGACAAAAGTACAGTTGAAAGCAAGTAAAACTACTTAAATATCAGGCTGTGGACGTCTACTGCCTTTGCCTCAAGATTAACCTGCGCAGGCTAGTTATTGAATAATTAAGGAAAATGATGTTCTCCAGTACAGTCTCTGGGATGCCTGTTTTCTGTAACTATCTACTAATGAACCCCAAGAGAATTCCAGCAGAGCAGAGAAAAAAAATGTGATCCAATTTATTCTCAACAATTCTTGCTTCTTTGGTAGTCGTACATCACATAATTAGCAAACTTGCTGTTCTGGGGTTTCATAATATTTTGACTGTAAAATTCCAAACTAGTTTTACAGTATGCTTGAGGATTTTTTAATTTAAGATATGAAAAAGTTTGATTCCTGTGAATGTTGTAGAAAGCGACTTTTGGAGGTAGACTACTGCACTAGTTCTGTGACAAATGATAAATGCTGGCTGTATGTAAATAACACTCCTGCAAATTCCTTCAGTCTCTTGGACAGTCTTGAACACAGCCTTAATAAACACCCAAAGGCATTATGCCATGCAGGATGCCAGGGCATGTAGTTCCCCAATTATATAAAAACATTCAAACCAGTAATGAAAAGTTTTAAAATCTTTTAAAAGATGAACTTTCTTGAATCCACTAAAATATTCCAGATAAAGATGAGAATCTGGGGAGTAATGCATAAAATAAATTTTATTTCAAACAATTCAATTTTTTAAAGACGAAGTCACTGAAAACTGCAAATAGTTTGTTAGGACTCATTTCTGTACCTATGCCTTACATAAATCTAACTGGCATTAGATTCTGAACTTGCAAAGCCACTAGATGCTAAACAATTGTGTGAAAGGGAAAACCATATCCAAGAGTAAATGATTAAAAATAAATACTTGTGATGATATGCCTTTGAAATTTAACCCTGTATAATAATGATGACCCTGCATAATGATAGTGAGAAAATAACCTTTTTGGAGCCTTGGGTTTCTTACAGTTCATAAAACTGTAAGTTGAAAACTAGCTTCATAGATATCACAACTGTGGTAAATTAGTAAATGAAGGCATGCTATGTTTTATCTGACACAGCAGAGTAACAAGATAAGTGACTTTCAGGTAAACACAACCTGGACTTTCTCTGAATGAACTGATACTTAGTGATGTTATTCATATCTCTCATATATATGTCCAGCAGCTGGTCCAAGAACTTTGCTGCTTCTGTTTTCCTCACCTTTAGCTGAAGGCATGACTAGTGTGGTCTGCTGTTTGCAGGCTGTCCAATAGCCTAATGCAACTTCTCCTCACAAGAACCATGTTAATTAGTTATTTTTACCTTATAACTTTGGACTGTTTATGGATTAACAATGTCATATTAGAAAGAATGGTGATTCTGATAGAATACTCCTTAATTAACATTTTTTTAAAGTATGTTAAGTGCTGTTTATTATTCTATAGCAATGCTGAGTTTTGCCTTCAAAACAATGATTCACCACAATACTTACATGTAAAGGGTACGTTGTAAAGAGATTTAATAGATACAATTTGAGGGATATTTTTCTTCTTTCTGCACCATCTTGGGTGAGCCAAGAGCCACAACAGATATGCTCATTACTGCCATTTTCTTTCCACACAGACAACAACTTTATTTAGATACTAGAACTGCTAATAAAAAAAAATCTTACTGGATACAGCTTTTGTCATACAGCGCATCCACAGGTATGTTACTTGTTTTCATTTTGTTACTGTATGACAAGACTAATGTTGGTATGTGATTTACCAGATATATTAAATTGCTTATTGAGACACTGAAAAGAGAATTTTATATATCTCGTGTGAATATACTTGTCTCAGAGTAGAAGAAGCTGTATTGTGAAGATCACTGCTCAGAAGCATTCTTGGGTCTATATCAGTTTAACACTTCTAATACTGTAACCCTGGTATTCCTCTGTTAGCAAAAACTTGGACGCATTTAAGTCTTCCAGGTACTTTATTAAATTCTTGCAGAAGCTCAGAAAACCCTGGTTTTGGTTCCCACTGTTTGTATCAAAGTCCATGACACCCCAACCCCTAGGACTCCCAGGGTAAGGCTCCTAAGTAAGAAACAAATATTGCTCATGCAGTGTGTCTTGAGGGAGAAGTGTGTAGCTCCAGCACGTAGCTGCTTTGTCAGACAGGCACACCAGGATTAGGTGCTTAAGACCCCATCTTTTGTCAGAGCCTGTCTTTGATACTTCATATTTTTCTCATGTGAAATGATCAGCTTGTGCGCATCTCTGTTTAGCTGCTGTTGCTCTCATGGTCTCTGTGGGGAGCTGAGTGGCTAGGTCAAGACTTCTGGATTTCCTTTCATGATAGAGTGCCAGGCAGTTATTTGTTGAAGTCCTGAAAAGTGAATTAAAACTAATTTATTTCTCATGCATAGGTTGTATCAAGGAAGTATGGTGTTAATGGAACTAATATATCAAGGACCACTGTTTCTTGTTATCATAGCTGTTATATAGGCATCTGTAATTAGCTATGAATTATAACATAGAATGGCAAAAATTTTAAACAGTTTGTAGCTGTCTAAACAAAAGTAATCAGTCTGCTCGCATTTGAGAACTTTAGATATTGCAACCAGATAGTTTTCTGTATATACCTCTTGTGGGTTTGAAGATATTTTCTTGCATAGTGTTCTAGTAGATGTTCTGCTACTAGCCAAAATGTAAAGGTACTTCTGCTGGTAATGTTCCTGTAAACAACTTCCTCTAGGCAGGGCATTTTATAGAAAAAGAACAATAAAAAATTGTGACAGTACAACTTAGGAAGGAAGTCTCTTCAACGGGGGAGAGAGTTAACAGATGGTAAGAGTGAAAAATACATACAGCCAAGAGAGACCAAAGTAGCTTAATTTTTCATTACTATGGTTTTGAGGAGATTTTTTCAGTACCCATTGTAGGCACCTAAGCTTGGAGGTTAGGTTGCCTCACTTTCCCCCTGCTGTCAATGAAGAGAGAGAGGCTCCTCAAGGCAGCACGTTGAGGCAGCAGCTGGACTTACAAGCCCCGAATATGTCTGTGGGGATACCTACCACTTTCCACTGACAATAAATGAAGAGTTAAGGAGACAGAGTATATAAATTAATAGCCCAAACTGAACACTGAGATGATAGATATCTTTCTCCGTGTCTCAGCTGCATTGTACACTATTTACTGCAAATATTTTGCCATAGCAGGTAATTCAGTTAGCCATTGACCTTCCGCAGTAGCCAGTTTTCATGCAGTTGTTTGATCAAGAGGGTCAGACTCGTGTGTCAGGGGCTGAGCAATGGACCTGCTGATTTAGCAAGAACTCTGTCTGGCCTTTTTAATCATAAATGACTTGGCCTGAAGAGGAACTGGCAATTAAAGGTATTATGTTGAAAAAGTAGCATGTGTATTATAACAGAAAATGTAAAATAACTCTTTACTTTCTCCTCCTCCCTTGCTGAAATAATTTCCACTTAACAGAGTGTACATGTTAAAAAGTATACCTTGTAAAGTACATGGTATACATATTTGTAACACCAGTGTCACACAGGATTAGATACGAGTATTTACACACTCAAGTCCTTTGCACCTTCACATTTATTATTACTGTGATTGTACATCAAAATAATTCAGTATTTCCTTGACTTAGGAAATTTGCTTTGACATAGTTATGGTATCCATGCTCTCTTAGCTTTAACTCAATATTTTATATATCACAGTCTTATGTTGAAATATTTCTGGATATTTCCATTAGAAATGAGATAGAATCAGACTTTGAAATCTCTAATATTAGGAACAACTAGTTGATAATAATTCTAAATTATTTTATCACTATTTTTGTCTTGAAATTATGTGGAATTTCAGTATTAGAGTGTTGTTGATTGTCTTTTTAGGATGCTGCCCCAGTTAAACATGTTAAATCACTTTATTTCTCTTGTCTTCTGGTCATATGAACTTCCTAAAAATTTCTACTTTCCTGCAGAGAGATATCACTGAAAAAAAGGTTTTTATATTCCAGATTAAAAAAAAAATCTAGAATCTCATGAAGCATTCAGATTATTAGCATGATATATATGTCTGAACATGATTATGAAAGTATATGACCTTTTATTCTGTCCTTACTGAGAAAGTTATAGGGAAATATTTGATTAGTTTACTTGCAATTTTTTAAGTAGCTGTCCAGGCAGATTTTAAAAATCTCCAACCTCATCATCTTTTTCAGTTGATAAAACACTGGAAGAGACGGACTGAGGAGACATGAGAATCTTGACAGCTGGTAGTCTTTAGGAGCAAATTAAAAAAGCATTGGTTGAGGTTCATGGAGTGTTGGGATCCTGCCACCTAGTGAGGAATAGACTTTGACCTCTTGGTATTTTCTTTAGCCCTATGTTTTTATGAAATACAGTGAGATATTTAACTATCAGATATTAAAGTGTATGCATTGTAGATCATGAACACATAATATTGGATTTAACAAAGGAAATCAAAATAGATGTCTAAATCCAGTGACTTCTGGAAAGCTTGTTTTAAGAGCAATGAAAAGCTGTATGTGACCAGGGATTATAGCTGTTGCTTTTTCAGAGTGAAAGATCACACTCTGAAAAGTTTATTTTTCAGAAAATTCTGCAGCAGTATTAACCTCAGCTAATGCAGTTTTTTTAGTGGTTTGGGTTTTTTTCCTGTGCTAAAACTTTTCTGTTTTCTCTGTACTGTTATTTATGTTTAATTATAATTCTTTTTGACTAATTGTTTTTCTTAGAGTAGTTCCTACCATAAAGAAAATTCAAGCAATATACACAAAACTATCTGACTTCATTATTAGGTGTGGTAGTCATTGAAATATGGTATAATAGAGCATAATAAAATTAAAAATAAGTCCAATCTCTTCTCAAAATTTTTAGTCTGTGATATTTGTAGCAAAAGACCTGAAACTGATTTTTTGTGTAATAATCACACAGTATGGCCCAAGATGGGAGGTTTTGTAGGACGAAAGAGGGATTAAACTGCCAGTTCTCAGTGACTAGGAATTCAGAGGATCTGCAGGGAAATCACTGAACAATCATGTGACAGCAGTGAAAATACTTCAGAGTTTGCTGTCTCAAGTTTGTTTGAAGATGCTCATTTCTAAAATGCTCTTTGTTCTCCTGCTGTCTCTGGCCCCTGATGAACGGAATAGAGCAGATCTTAGCTGACCCACTCTGTACATTGGGCAAGGTGTGAGGGGCTGTGCAACCATAGGACCTCAGCTATATCTGTGCATCACAGATGTCCCTGCATCAGCTTTTCTACTTTCCTCTCTCTCTTCTGAGAGTCCATTTCTGCAGTTCAAAGACTTCTGAAGGAGGAGGTCTTAATAGCATGTTTTAATTCGCTCTGATTTCTTCTACTATTGTCTTCTGGATTTAATAAACAATGCTGGAAATTAACTTTTTTTTTTTAGTATATATTGGTTGCATTATGGTAGGATCCTCTTCCTTACACATCTTCAATTTTAGGACTCCCAGCCTGCCTCAGTTTCTCTGGCAGTTTTTGGTGTACAGTGAAGATAAACTTCAATGTATTGAGATGCTTTGTAGATATCAATACCCAAGCTAACATGTGACTAGGTGACAAGGGTACTGACAGAGGGACCCTTTAATTTTTCAGTAAAGTCTTCAGATGCTATTGTCATCTGTACTTTGCTTGGCAGAGGGGTCAAAGTGTTGAGAAAGAGGATAAAAGAAGCTGTGCCAAGTTCTGTGCTTTTCTAGCTACAGTAAGACCAATAAAAAATTCTGAATTCATGTCCTTTATTAGAAAGGTCTAAGAATATGCAGGAGTATACTTACAGGCAGTGAAATGAAAGTGAATTGCAATGGTATTGAGAAAAGACATACCAATAAAAGAATGACTATTGCCCTGGCTACTTACACAGTTTAAAACTTTTTCAAGCATACTGTTAAAATACTTCTTTGCTGTAAGGTTTTACTTCACAATTCTTTAGTGTAATGCTAAAGACTCATTAGTCTGTCAGAATAAAGTTATGATTTCAACCAGAGAACATAAAGAACAAAGTTGTGTGTTTCCAAGTGGATATATTCTGTCTTCACTGGGAAACACTGTGCTGAATAATTTAATTTTCTAGCATAATGAAGTAATTGTCACAGAATGTAAGAGGTATTGTGATTCTCATTGTAGGGTTATTTCTGATGAAGAATCTGGTCTGAGAACATGAGTTCATCTGACAAAAAACCCCACAGAATATGTATGGGAAGTAACTGTTCAGATACTAGCCTTGATCAAACCAGAAGTACCATACTTCACAGATGATGCTCTGCATCATGTTAGTGTTATAATCCCCAGAACAACTTGATGTTTCTTGGTTTCCTATGGAGCAATTGGTTTGCAAATTCTCACACTTTGGAAAAGGTTAATCATAGTTTCCTAACATAGTCTAAATTAAACTTTTCCAAGCTCTTTATGGATTCTCTATACTTCTGCTGTAGGAGGAAAACCAGCATCATCATAGAGGATGATGCTTATTCTGAATAAAACTGTTCTAAGAGATCAGGATTAGAATATATGCAGGTCCAAAACTATTGTCAAAATGGTATTTGTTAGCAAGCTAGTGTTTTTAGCCTATGTAAACAGTGTTTGCAGTAATTAAAAAATTATTCTATGTTCGCAAAGGAAATCACTGCTAACTGATACAAACATAAAATGAAAGATTCAAGGTAGTACAGATTAAAAAACCACAAAAACCCACATATGGACTCCGGGGACACATTAGTCCAGCTTGCATGCTTTCTAATGTTCTCCTTGATATGGGTAGGCATTCCTCTTCCCTATAGAAGCAGGTGCATGTTGTCAATTATTCTTGTCTATATTTCCCCATGGGATGCTTGCTGTCTTATTAAGACTAATTGGTGAGTTGCTGAAAGCAACTGCAAGGCTTTAAAATAATGAGATGAGGTAGTTAACCTTCTGTTTTCTAGGCATTTTCATCCATCCCCATAACTTCTTACATATCTGTGAGCTCCATGTTCTATACAAAATATGGCTTTGTACAGAAACCTCTTGAACTGGCTCTCCTGCCACTCTGAAGGAATGGAAGGAAATTAAACAGAATGAAAAAATTCTTTTTTTGGTGTCAGTTTTTTCCTTTAAAAAATTTCCTGGAAGTTACTGAAGGTGACTTTGCTTTTGTGTTTATTGTTTTTCACTAAATAAATAAGTTTGTGCAAGGAAACTTTAAATTGAATTAACAATGCACACAGTGCTACAAATACAGATGCATTTATTTTCAATAATCTAGAAGCTCTTCATGTCAGAAAGAGTAAACATTTTTTTAATCTTTCTACTCTGAAACGTGCTCACACAAATGTTTCATTAAAAGCATAGTTTTTAAAAACATTTTTTTTAACCCTGTCAATCAAAGACATATGGGCAGACACATTTTTTTAATATAAAAAGAGCTTTGTTTTCTTTTTCATGTTCTCCCTGGTGCTAGGGAATTTCTGCCCATGAGGTCAACAGCAAAATTCTGACTGAACTTCTGTTATTATCCTGATATATAGCTGTTGTGCTGGTTCAGCCGTCATCATTTTATGCTGCCATCAGTTGCCTGATCA